>BGPR01020767.1:0-26359 GCA_013235015.1 Araneus ventricosus | reverse complement strand
CATTGATATAAATATTTAAAATTAAAAGATAGGGTCAAAAATCAACAAATCGGCATGAAAATTTGCAAATATCCAGAATATGCCTGTTTTCAAGTAATATCGCCCTTAAAAAATGAGTGAAAGTGAAAAACAGTTTCAGAGTGAGATTGCACAGATAATTTGAACAGAAAATTTAAGATTTATGCGAAATATAAGGATAAAAAGAGGGAAAGAAGTGACGTGGCAAGAAATCCTATGTAACTAAAGTTTACTTTTCATGTTTTATTCCACAGAGATAATGATTAATCAGATGTATGCATGTTTTATAGGTGCTTAATTTTTTTTTTATGCATGGGTGTATAAATTTTTTTAAGCACAGAGAGTAGTAATTATCCTAGCATGTATATTTTGTTTTGCACCGAGAATGATATGGATTTTTTGAGTTTTAATACTTAACGGATATGAAGTAACTTTGGGTGGAGAGAATAACTATTATCCAAACCATATACCTGTTTTAGTTCATTTTTTATCATTTGCTATTTTTTGATAATTTGCATTTTTATAGTTTATACATATTTAATTTCTTAGTGTGTGTTTGTAGTTTTGTTATGCACAGAATAATTATTCAAGATTTGGGGTTTTTTTTCATGCATTTCAATTCATTATTTTTTTAAATATATAAATGGTTGTTTTTATTGACTAGATTCAAATGGTTATCATGAATTTATTTTTGTGTTTCATAAAATGTAATCAATTCTTTTTTTTTAGAAAAAAAAAACTTCATTTAGTTATTTTGAGTTTTAATTAGTTTTAATATGTAAATTTTTTTTAGCTGAGGGATTTAATTATTGTACTTCAAATTTTTCATTACTTATTAAAAGCTTTTCCACTACTTTTTCTTAAAAGAATCTTTTTACTTATCATTTTTAAACTCTTAAACATAAGGAATTAACTCGAAGTTCATTATATGCAAACACATCCTATACATATTCAATTTGTGTATAAAAAATTAAAATTAGGTTGTATTAATTAACCTGTTGACAGTTTGTGTTTTTAAATTCATTTCTTTGTCCTTATTGCAATTATTGCTTTCAGCTTACAAAAATTGAAATGTTGAAAATGTCAGCCTTAATTGCCTTATTACTATTAATACAAGATTGGCGAACCAGCTGGTCGCCGTAGGCGGCTAGTTGAAAATAAAGTGGTTTATCAGTAAACAATGTGAAGCATTATTTTATATGTTATTAACGGAGTGCTTTTGTTTCATTAAAATGTTTCGCAATTATATACAGGGCAACTAACCAAAAGATTCATAAACGTGAAGTGAAGGTAATATAAACTAAACCAAACAAGTTTCGTAGCGGTTCAGGGTTGCCAGATCAAAATAGCAAAATAAGGCTAAACCTTCTTAAAAAATAAGGCCAAAAAAGGACAAATTGATTGAAAATGTCATTTGCTATTAGAAAAACAGCTATCTTTCATGAAAACGAATCCCACTTGATAGGCATATGTCCAATGTTCTATTATTAAACTAAAATTTAAGCAAAAGAAATTAAAAACATCCTTTTTCTATTCAGGAGTTATTTTGTTTGACAGCTCATTATATATCATTTGAAATGTGTAATATCAAAAATTTATTACAAAACAATAGAATTAAAAGTTGTTCTAAAAGTCATTAACGAAAATAAAGCCAAAAAAGGCCAAAAATGAATTTAAGGCCAAATGAAAATTCCTGAGGCAATAATTCCTATTTTGACTTTCAAAAACGGCCAAATTTCCATAATTTGGCCTTAAAAAGGCCAATATGGCAACCCTGTAACGGTTTGATAGGTCTAAGATGGAAACTAGAGGCGGTAGAGGGCGCACAATTTCTTATATATTTTGCCAGCGAAATCGCTAACGCTCAGGAATGTGGGCTCCGTGCCAAAAGAGATTCTTTCCAGACGACAACAAACAAACTCAGACAGCCTTTTTTTTTTCAGTGGTTTCCTACTTTTCTTATTTATGCTGATTCACCCACACGAATTCCTCGCGGTACTCTGTTAATATCAAATAGATATTGATATTGGAATTAATTTATTTTCCCACTTATCGAATATCTTTTCGTCGAATTATGGTTTATTGTTTCCTCAGTTCTGTTTTTCAAGCTTTTTTTTTATTTTTTAAGCACTCTCTCTGTCTACAAATTAGTACAAGGAAGTGGGGGTAAGAGTACGCATGGATTTTTTACCCTGTTGTCAACAGTGCAAGCAGAGGCGAGTGTGATCATATCAACACATGTGTTTTCAGCTCTCTCAAGAGACCGCCATTATTATTTTCATCCTTGCTGTCTTTTATTTATCAGGTAAGATATGATTTCGTTATGTTAGCATGTAATTTTTCTGTGTAGAAATCTTAATTTTTTTGTAAATAAAGGACTGATGCTTGCTTTCAAAGAAAATATCATTATGAGGTTTGTTCCCTTCCGAACAACGAGGCCACATTAGAATTTAATTTTAGTGAATGCTACGGTCATCTATGGACGATTTAGAGAAGCAATACACAGACCAGATATGCGTACTCTTATATGCTCTGTAATTTGAAGCAGCCATTCCAACAAAACTTAGCATTTTATTTTATCATTATTATTATTATTATTATAAAAAATGAGATTGGGAACAATATTTTATGAATTATGGGTTTAAATTTTATGATTTTTACTTCTTTTAATATTAAAAATTATGATTTCTTAATTTCGTAAATAATATTTGAATTGGGCTATTTTTTTAGCCTTTTTTATTACGAAAAATAGTGCGTTTGTAATTTTGTATGTTTCAAAGGTTTAATCAAGTTTCTATTCGCATTATAATGATATAAGTAGAACGTGTATTTATTTAAAAATTCGCCTTTAATTTCCAATATTCAGCGCCGTTGAGGCGGCAGAAGATATTAACCTATAATTCTGAAAATTTGTAAAGGCGTTGTTGTTAAGAAATAGTAACTATTAAGCACTACCGCAAACCGATCAACGAAATCTGAGATTTTTTATTAATTTTTGAATTTTAACCATTTTTAGTCTAATTTTCACAACTTTCTGCCCATTGAGGCGACAGAAGATATTAATTCAGAGTTATAAGATTTTATACCCTTTTTAATGATAGGAGTTTGCAACTTTTCCGCACTACCGCAAAAAGATCTAAGAAACTTCTACTTTTTCGGCCCGTCCTAGTGCGTACTCTTGGCCTCACGTCTTGCGCACTGTTACCCGCCACATCGGGTAAGAGTACGCATTTGGCACTTTTTTTCCTTGCGTTTCGCAATATATATTTTTTAAAGCTAAAATTTTCATTTTTTGCACCCTTCTTTCTAAGTTAATAAACTATGATTCAGCATATTTTCGAGGCTCTAACTTTTCAATTCTCATTTTTATAACGAAAATTCCACTAGGTGCGTACTCTTACCCTCCTTTCCCTTACACACCATGGGATACTGTTTGGATTCTGAGTTTATGACAGGTTTTTTTAAAGCTAAGTTCAGCAGTTTATTTTCTTTATTTTATGTTGATTCATTGACGAGGAACTCCTTTGGAATTAATTTATTTTTCCACTTCTGGCAGATCTTTACTTTCGTTTCAGTTAAAAAGGTTCTTTCTTTTTCATACTTAATTTTGGAATTGAATCTTTATATATTTTGCAAAACGAAAGTTAGTTTCAATTGATTCATCATTTCTGCTTTTCATGCTTTTTTCTGTTTCTTAAACACTCTCCCAATGTGCATGAGATTTCCTTCTATATTTTTCCTTAATAAATCTGAAAATCAGATCTGAGATATTGTTGGCAAGCTAAAAGCCCGTCTTAGACGGGCTCATATCTTCTGGTATATTATATTGATCATAATTAACATGAGGCTAGCGGAAATATAAAAATAACGCAGAAGATATTACAAGAAGTACTCAATGGCGAAACCGCGAAGTTAAATGCACGCCTCGCAGCGGCGATGGAGGGATTGACGAACTCTCGAACACACCATTAGGGATGACGAATATTTGACGAACTGTTATTTTCTACGTAATATCAAAAAGTCACAAATACCAGTGATGAATACTACTGTCAAAAGGTGTGATTTAATCATTTGTAATTAAAAGTAAAGTGTTTTAATTTTTTTATTTGATTTTTTAATAAACTTTTCAAAGTTTTAGTTTATAGTTCTATATACTGACAATAGATGGCGCCATGAAAAGTTGCAGTTCCCTAGAACGTGAAACCATAAATACCAACTATTTCTTCCCTCGTATGACACCATGCTTCTAGCGCTCGTCGGCAACAGCACAGAGAATTATTTTTTACATCGTTGCCATGACGATGGGAAACGTCACGGTGACGTCAGAGAGGGTGACGTAGTCTGGTTAGTTCCCGTAGCCTACCACAGGAGGCATACTGTCTATGTAGAATGCAATGTTGAACAAGTTGCCATTAACGCTTATGGGAGTGAGACCTCTGTTTCTCCTTAATTCTAACGATGTGTCCTCTACAGCAGTGGTGCTCAAACTATTTTCATTTCCGAACCCCTCACTTTCTGCGACCCACAAAAATTTTCTCGCGACCCACGGTTTGCGCACCACTGCTCTACAGATACCACAGATGTTTCATACACTAGACTCTTGAGGTAATTCAACAAAAAAGTTAATAAATACGAATTAATTACTGCTCTATGTGTGTGTATGCGCGTGCTTGTGAGTGTACAACTGAAGTTTCTACTGATGGTGATGCATTTGGTTGGTCTTCAGGAATGTGTTGATTGTAGCCAAAAAAAAAATGAGGATTTCTCAATTTGAACGTTATTTAAAGTTGTTCAATTTGAAATAATTTTATCTTTCTGTGTATTCATAAACACTGAATAAGAATTAAACTACATTATGAATGTAATTAAAATTGCAGTTTAGTTAAAGTCTTTAGATCAACGTCTGACTCTTTTACAATTTTTTGATTTGTAGTGGCGATGACTTGGGGGGGGGCGGCGGTCTCCCTCCTACTTTTTGAAGGAAAAGGTTAAATTTTTATTTCATTTTAGCTGTCTAAAACTAGAAATTATATTTTTAAAAAACATCATAGTCCGGGAAGGCTAGCTAATTTTGTAACTAAATTTTTAAATGTTTTGTTGCCTACTCCCTATACTCCGAGGTACTTTCAGGTATCTATAAACCAGGGGAGGTGCCAGAGGGGGCAATTCCCCCCCCCGTCGGTGACCGCTTGCCCCCTCGTCGGCGAGAAATTAAGACATTCGTCGGCAAAAATTTTTGGGAGATGTTTAGAACAGGGTATTAAGGAATATAATAATTTTAATCCCATCTTTAAGTTATTAGATAATAAACGATCCAGATAGCGATTTGTGTCCGAATTTGAGGACTGATAAACGGTTAGGTTAACAGAATGACCGACATCCTTTTAAGTTGTCGTCCATTCGGCCAGTAATTCGCACCACATTTGAAAGAATAACCGACAAGGCGACAAGTGAATCAGATGTCGCATTTTGCCGATTGTTTTCGGTCGGTCGGCAAAGAGATCAACAACAAGGATGAAAATATTTATAGTTTGTTTTCTCTATCAACTGTTTCGATCACTTTTCGATGGAATTATTAGGTAAAACTAAAGTATCTGTATTGCACAAGAGTGTGGCTACACACAGTGGTCATTCCTCTCAACGGCCATTTTTGTTCGGCGTGGAATTTTTCGGCCCATAGTCATAATGTTAAAATAAAATCTATTAACTCACTTAATCTATTAAATCACTCAAACCTCTCTGAACAGTCGGGTTTGTCGCGCGTTGAACTTCAATGAAATTCTTTCCTTTTGTCTCTCTGACCGTGGTCATTTTATAAAAAGAAAATTGAGGAAAGAAACAAAAAAATCCATACACTCAAAAACAACACCGGAAATCAGATAGAAATTAATCATTCCTTTCCAAATGTGAAGAGAAGAATGAATTTCGGACTCTACCGGGTTTGGGCATTAAAGAGTTCATTTTTGCCTTTCAGGTGCTGATTCGAACTCTGACAAAAAAAATTTGTTACTATAGTCGCGACCATTAGTGAATGAAACTTTCAGCTCAACGACTTTAGGAAAAATAGACGATATTATTGCCTTTCCTCAACAACTACCGACGAAATAATTATAGATATATTTTTACAATTAAAAAAAATGAAAAAGTAACCTCCGAAAGAGCTGAAAGACCCAAGCAAGACACAAATTTTATCTTAATTCTAAAAACGAAAAAATAAAAAGAAAAGAAAGAAAGAAATAGAGAGAGAAATTTTCGAACAAAGTACTTTTCTTTCCTTGGATAATTTTTAAAATTAGATTTTTCAGAAATGACGAATTAGGTCTTATTTAAATATTTTATACTCCCACTCCCAAACATAATAACTTTTTAGAGCGCCCAATTTTCCTTGGAACGGTGGTTGACCACTGTAGAGAGGTTTCGGTGTATTACATACTAGCCGCCTTCTTCGACTAGCTTGTTAGTTGGGAATATAAATTCAATTGAATCTCATTGTTGTGTGAAATATTCATATGGTTCGCCATTTTATTTTGTAAAGTCGGCTGTGTGGTGAGAAATTGAATATTTACATGACTCATTAAAAATTCCATCGGCCGATCATATCCGATGAGTGACGTAGGGTTAAGGACGCAATTTAGAAAAAAAGGTTGTCAACTTTGGCTCTTGCTTACTATAGCTACGGATTATGAAGAAGCCAACCAATGACAGCGGATAATGTTGGACCAAGCTGAATGCCAAAAAGTGGGTGGAAAAAGAGGAAAACTGGTGTTGGCGGTTTTTTGAGGAGGACGAAAAAGTGAATAAAAAAAGAAAACGACAGAAGGGAAGTTGGTAGCCGGCGAAGAAGGATGAACGTTGTTTGTGGATGAGATAAAAAGTGAAATCAAAAACGACGCAACTCGGCCGGATGATAATGACATGCCATTGTGATAAAGCGCCCCCCGACTGCACTACTTTGTCCCAGATAAGTCACTCCTTTTAATAATTTTTGGCAATCAATAACATTAAAATATAGCAGCAGACCCCAATAGATATTTGAGTTAAAAATATAAAAGCTCACCAGCCAGGCTAATATTATCTTATATTGTCATTTCGGTATTGTGAATATGTTGTAAATAAATTCTGTGTATTATTCGGAACTCGCTTACTTTTTGAAATCAACTATACGATCTAAACTAATAATTTTAGGAGAGTCACGAATTTGGAGGATAAACGTAACATAATGTGCATGATTTGATTTTCATAGTTCCCTTAAAAAAGCAATTTTAAACTTCAAATTGTTATAGACATGTCACCCGTGTTCTTTTAGTAGTTTTGCATCTGTTCTGTTCATTGTCTACATGAACGTTCCTAATGGAATCAAGTAACTGCATGTGTCATTTAACATCTAATTGCACGTCGTCGGCACCTTTCTTATTCCTTATGTAAAATACTTGCAGCATGCTAGATGGATTAAAACATGATGATAGAAAGAATTAAAACACAACAACCATAATCATGGAACTTACTAAATAGGTTTCCAAATATAATTATTACCTTAGAGGACTTCGTTTACAGATTTAACAGAAAAGTTGATGAAACAAAAAAGAAAGCTAAATCCACTAGGACATTACCTTAGCTTTCAATAATAGAAAGTGAAACACGGAATTATTTGGCAAAGATTTGAATCGGAGTGCAACAATGAAAAGTGCTGTTTTAAATTATGCCTTAAAATATTTTTACAGATTTATTAAAATTAGAGAAAAAAATACGGCATCTTCACTGATATCATTAAAAAGATGAGTTTTTAAATTTTCAGATGGTGGCTGGTACTGATCAAAAATGCTATTTTAAACTTGCACAATAAACGATTCTGATTTGTTAGCTATGCTTGCAACGTGATATGAACTGGTAAAATCGATCCAGTTGTTGAGACTGGGAACATAGTCAAGGTTTCCTCTCTTAAAGAATGCATAATGAAGTAGTGTTTTTGTGATTTTTCTCGAAAATGAAGAATTGAGATGGAGAAGCAACCATTGATGATGTATCTAGGGTCGTGAGCTTTCATATAAAATATCATTAAAAAGGTAATTTTTTGAACTTTCAGATGGTGCAAAAAGGATTTTCGTGCTGTAATATTTTCGGAAGTTATTAATGGAAAACGCCAAAATTTCGCTTAATTTTTAATTACTTAAAATTCTAAATAAAATTTCAAAAAAGGGCTCCGAGGTACACATTCCTACCCTCCAATGTAGGTTTGTGCCAAATTTCGTTGCTCTAGGTCCAGCGGTCTGCCCTGCAGAGAACCAATACACACACATTCTCCTTTATTATTATTAGAGATATGAAGATATTGCATTTATAGGTTTAAAATTTGTTAATAATTATTTTTACTTGTCTCGGCTATTATTTTATTTTGTTATGAAATTTAGAAAATAGTCTGCAAATTTTTTTCAATATCAGTGCGATACATTTCATTTCCTGAGATTTATGCTCATAATTCTTCATTTTCTATTATTGCTTGTCGTTCAGTCAGACAATTCTTACTGCACCGACATTTAGCTAATTATTCCAAATAATTAATTGTTATTATCAAATTCGCTAATTAATACTTAATTGCCCCAATTAAACAAGAAAGTTAATTAGTATCATTGAAGTCACTAGAATTGAAAATTAAGTGGAAATATCTGGCGCCTCTGCAATAAACTTTTTTGCCTCCCCGCTGTTAATTTGAACAAATTTTTGAAAAAATAAACATTATTTTGAAATTTTAATACACTAATAACATTCGTTGTTTTTAAACTTTTTTATTTTTATTAGTTTAAATCTTTTTACTTTTACTTTTAACCTGCAATGCAGATTTCAGAGTTCTGCAAGATTCATGGTTTTTCAACTGGTTCCAGAAGGATTCGAAATCTGCTGTGGTATCGTTTCGAAATATAGAGTTGTCTCTGTTTTTCTAACCGAATTTCACTCCAAATTAAAACATTTGTACCGAAATCCATTGTCTTTTAATATTCTGCTCCGTTGGAGCCACAGAGAAAGAGTACCAGAGGTCTCACTCGGGAGTTTGGTTAACTATCGCAGCGCCACCTAAGCCTTACAATCGAACTACAAACCAGAGAGAAACCATAAGACGACGCCATATTGGTTTTTATCACAGAGCTGTGTAGAATCTTTCTATTTCTCAAATCATAACACGACGCCATTATTGTATCGAACGAAAACCAACCGAAACGCCGCCATGTTGTGTTGATGCTTGTCAATTTCACATACTATTTTTTATAATCAGGAGTTTTTTTCAGGATTAGATACTTTATGTAGAATCAAGACTTGGGACTATTCCAGTTTATTGAAGGTTATTGACTGCTTCCTCATTCAAGATTCCTGGAGATGAGAACGGTAAGTTTAAAATGCACTACAGAATTTTTATGCGATGTTATTTAAATAACTGAAAAACTTCTAATATTTAAAATACTTATTTTCACTTTTTGTATATAAAATAATAAAATTTTGTTTTATTTTTGTGCAGTTGCTGAAGCATATTAAAATGCCTACCATATGGAATAATCTGAGAAAATTGTGCATGAATTCTTTAAATTCTTTGTAGTCCTTTTTTTTTTTTGATAGATTTATTTCTACATAGTATGACTTGTCAATTAAAATAATTTTAAGAGATATTAATGGAATCCTTGCTTATTACTCTCAGAAAAAGTTATAATTATTGCTATGATGTATTGTGAACTGTCAAAGTAATTTAAAAGTTAAAATTCTTTTATCAGTAATTTAATATTGAAATGCAGCTGAAAATCATAAATATTGCATTTATAATTATATTAATTTTGAGTGGTAAGTTTTAGTTGAGTTTTTATAGTATGAAAATTGTTGCTGTTATTTGTGCTCTAAGTTGAAGTAATATTGAGATGTTCTGTATTTAGTATGTGTAGTTATATCCGAAGCAAGCTTTTTTACAAATGCCTACTGTGAAATAGAATGAAATGAACTGATTAAATATCTCTAGTCTGTTTAATGTTTACACTTATTTATTATTATTACATACTGCTTATTAGTATCTTAGAAATAATTCAGTATCTTAGTATAGCATCCTTATGCAAATTTCAATTCCCTTTTAAGAAGATTCTTATTTTTATTAGTATTTATTTTTAACATCGTTTTCCAGAGGCAAATTAAAATATTCATTCTTATTTGTGTAAATAAAATGTAGGAAATTTGTTTAATAAGCATATTAGCCAATACTAGTTTAGTAAAGTTATCAAAATATTTTGATCTGTTTTATTTAATGTCATATAAGAAAATTAATTGATAATGGCTGAAGGTGAATATTTTATTCATGTATTACAATGAAGTGAAGTCTTTAATAAAAATGAATTGGTTTGTGTTATATAAATGGAATCTACTAGAAATTTGTTTCTTTTTTCAGGCAGTCTGTCAATGTTGGAGCTGTTTTGTCTTCAGGATGGCTGGTCATATGAAATGCACCAAGATTTTCTAGAAATTTGTCTGAAAATGAGAAGAACTCGCATATTAGGTTTAGAACTTTTCTGTGAATCTTACAAAGAGTCAGTTTCTTAGTTATCGTTACACTCTTTATGCTAACAAAATTTTATTTTAAAAAATTCTCTTTTATTTTTTAAAATGGCTACAATTTTTTATAAATGCCAAATTCATGATGCATATACCTTATCCAACTTCAGTTCCTTTGAAAAAAAATTATTTTGTGTTATAAGCTCTGTGGTCTCAGATAATTAAAAAATGATTGTTGATATATTTTATTATTAAATACTTTGAAAATTGTTTTTCTTGAATAAAGTATTTCTAAGTATTTAAACTAGCAATGTGTATATTAAAAAAAAATACAGATACAAGATTAATACTGCTTTAAATTTTCATACCAAATTTCCTGTCAATTGTTTCATTCATATAAAGGTGGTCCAAGTCTTGTAGATACATAAATTTAAATCAATTTAACCATTTTTTTTTATCTCGGGTGTATAAATTATGTGTTTTATTGATTGCATTAATTATAAATATAGTGGTCTAAGATAATTAAAAAATGATTGTTGATATATTTTATTTTTAAATATCCTGAAAATTGTTTTTGTTCCCACAGATATGAGATTAATACTCCTTTAAATTTTCATACGAAATTTCCTGTCGGTTGTTTTATTCATTCATAAAAAAGTAGTCAGTTTTATCATTTTTTAATTTAAGGTGTGTTTATATGCTTCATTGATTTTATTAATTATAAATAATGAAACTTACAGGATGCGTATGAATTTTTCCACACAATTATATTGAATATCAAAAGTTAATGGTAGATGAGACTAAAATTTTAGGAAATCATACAGTTTTTTGGATTTTAAAGAATATGATATCAGTAAATAATCTGACTTAAAGTAGCCAACAAATAATTTGTTTCAATATTTTGTCAATTATCATGAATGTTTTGAGTCTAATTTTAATTTATGTTCGCAAAGAAATAGTATCGCCAAAAAATTCAACGTTGTCTTAAGCAATGTAAATATAGAGGTTTTTTAATGATCACCTAGAACACAAAGAGGAAGCACAATGCTTTTTTTTTTTGTTTCCTCTTAGTTCGAATTATGAACCATGATTTCAAATCCAACACAAGTTCTAAAAATAAGTTAAAATATGTTCCCCATTTTTTTTTTTTTTTGATGTTATTATATTTCAGCTTGCAAATGTTTTTGAAAAAAATTTGTATGTTGTTTACTCAAAAATCATAATTTCATAATAGAACACACCAATGCTAGGTAGAATGTTGAGATGCATCTGGAGTTCTGACTCCTGATAGGGCCACCCTAGGTGCTAAGTTCATTCAATTAATGTCTACCTATTGTTTTTTTATAACACTTTCTTATTTCGAATATTTTTATAGTATATATAACAATTAACTCTGGTTTCTAGGCAGTATTTGCTATAAATGTTATGTTTTGTAACTTATTATGCTTGTTCAATAAAATGTGACATTGTTTTAAGTATTTTGTATTTATTATAGCATCTTGTTCCATAACCATATAAAGGCATTTAATTTTTTGTGGGAGGGGGTTGGAAAAATTATCTTCACAAATGAATTTTCTCTGTGAAAATTACATTCTACCAATATTTCTTGAAGAATTAATGTGTATTTATTAAAAACTGTTGAAGTTTTAAAATATTCTGAAAGAGATAGTATAATAGTTACTAAAGCAACAAATGTAATTTCTTGCCGAGTTTAAGAAAATTGCAAGTGAATTAATTACGTATATTCTATCAATTTTAGTATCTTGAATAATAATGAATGTGAATTTATTAAAAATTAATTTATTGTTGAGGTTTAAACATATTCCGAAAGAAGTAGTATAGTGATAACACATTAAAATCAAATTTTAGGTTAAAAAAAATTCACAAATGAATTTTCTTTATGGAAATTAAATTCTATTACTTTTTAAATCCTGAACAAGAATGAATATGTATTTATTAAAAATTATTGATTGTTTAAGTTTTAAAATATTTTGAAAGAAATAGTATAATATTTACTAAAACAACAAATTTAATTTCCTGCAGAGTGTAAGAAAATCACAAGTGAATTTCTTTTAATGAAATTATATTTTATCAATTTTTGTGTCTTGAATAATATTGAAGGGAATTTATGAAAATTTAATTTCCTATTTGTTTAAAAAATTTATGATCTGAAAGAACTTCTCTTCAAAAAAGGATAAATGAAATTATTAATATGACAAAAACTTGAATCTTCTTAAATTATATATTCACACGCTATAAATTATTGGTACCCTAGGAAACAGGCAAATATTTTAATGTTTTGAATGATATTCCAAATTTACTTTTAATTTCTGTATTAAAGAAAAAGTCAATTTAGTGAGAGATTTAAAATAATTATATAAATAATAAATGACATTATTATTAAAACTAACATTTTTAAATTAATATGTATAAAAAAATTAACTATTCATAAATTTAATAATCGTCGAAAAACGAGTTGAAAATCCAATAAATACCTAATTATTGTTTATATCGTTGTCATGACGATAGGAATCGGCTTCGTTTCCTCTCGCGTCACTATGACGTATTCCGGTTAGTTCCACTGTAACGCATTGGTGGCGTACTGTCTATGTGAAGCGTAATGTTAAAGAAGTTGCCATTAGGGTCTATGGGAGTGAGACCTCTGATTCTACTTCTCTGTGGTTTGGAGCGTCGTAAACTTACTTTGAGTTCCATTTATAATTGAGAATTACTATACTGCCGGACGGTTCTTCTCCAAATAACATCACTATGACTGCCGTAGATGATAGTGCTGCCATCTATCGATTCAAATAAAGACTTATTACAGGATTTAATCTTCTTGTTTGGGATACTCTTTAAATCAATTTTTCTTTCTCTTAGTAAGTTTAAAGGGATAATCCGTCATAGAGACAGAAATAGGGATTGTTATTTAATTAAATAAACGAAGGATTTAACTATTCGATTGTGCTGCCATCTATCGATTCAAATGAAGAATCCTGACACGATTTAATCTTCTTATCTGGAATTATCTATATTTCCATTTTTCTTAGTACGTTTACAGTGTTAATCCGATGCAAAGACAGAAATAGTAATTTTCATTCAATAAAATAAAGGAAAAACTTGATCATTCGGTTGTGCTGCCATCTATCGAATCAAATGAAGACTTTTTACACGATTTTACCTTTTTATTTGATTTTTACGCCGTATTCTATTCGCACCTTACATTTTCAGTGCTACCCTGTTACTACAGAGACTAAAACTTTTGTTATCATTTAATGAAATTAAAATAGTCACCGGTTGACTGGGTTATGGATAATTTAATCGCCTGTTTTGGAAAACAGAAAAAGTATACAATATAACACACAGGTAAACTACTGCTGAATAGTTTGAGACATTAAAAGAATGTAATTATTATGGTCATTCTTGACTAGGCTTGCACACACAACATATTTTGCATGAAATTTTATGAAATAATTGATCGTTTTTACTTTCTCGTATACAAAGAGAAAGTGTTATAATCGTCAAAAAATTAGAACTCGAGATTTTGACGAATCTCCACGTTTTAGACCTCTCTGAGTCCGAAAAACACAATTTTAGAATTATGTCTGTCCGTGTGTCTGTATGTCTGTGAACATGATAACTCGAAAACTATTGGAGATAAAGGGATGAAATTTGGTATGTGAACTTGACACATAATTTGTAGGTTTCTATCAAATTTTGGACAAAATCCGTCCACGGGAGGTCTGTCTGTCTGTCCGCGGTCATGCGACCACTATAACTCAAAAACTTGAATAGCTAGATGGATAAAATTTTGTACACAGTTTTATCATCATGAATGTAGGTCCGTATAAAATTTTGGGCCAAATCCGTCAAAGGGTTGACTGTCTGTCGGTCTATAAAATTTACTTTTTAAAAGAATCCGTCGTCTCCACGCGCATGCGTACTGTAGGCAATCTTCTGTGCACGCGAAAGGAACGGAATTTCATTACGGAGTAGCGAATTACGTCAGTTTATCCTTGAGCCGGTAAGAGTGGAAGTGTGTGATACATGCATTTTATTCGGTATGCATCTCTTTGAATTTGATTCTTTGCCTAGATATTTTTCAATCACTATAATGAAAAACCTTCTGATAGTCATTGGATTCTGTACAACAGTAGGTTCGAATTTTTTTAGCCACGCGGGGGAAGGGGAAACGGCACCTTTTTGGGGAAGTATCCGAGAAAGTTTAGGGGAGAACACTCCCGCTGTTTTGACAGCCGCCATTTCTTTGGAAAATATCCTAATGTAAGTTTTTCTGTGTGCGTATGCGTAATTTGGTGGATGGGCTTGATTGTCTATCAAAATTATACTACTTCATGTTTCTTTGCTCTACTGGTTACTTACTAACTGAATGACTGACGCATTGACAAATAAGTAGTTGTGTCTGTTAAAAATGACTGGCCTGACTTTCAGCATGCTTCATTTTAAAATAAGCTTTTTTAATACATTTATTTTTGGCTCTGCTTGGTTTCAATAAATGCAATGTTTATGGATAAGAACAACTGGTGAGTAGAAATTTTATTAATTCAACCATAAATTGAAATTCTTCATCAACCCAAATATGAGAATTTTCATAACGATATTGGAGAGAAAAGAAGAAACTGGCGTAACTAGGGAGGGCCAGACAGGGCACACTCCCCGGGGGCCATTAGCAGAATCGTAATGTTTAGGTTGCAGCTAGTTTCACTGGCTCATGAACTTTTTGAACTGATTTATTTAATTTGATTTGTTTCATGTCTGCAAAGATGGAATACTCTAATCGATTTTCCCTCATTTCCTGATGTGCTAGAGTTTTCAAAATTTGTACATATTATGTTTTCGATGACAATGCACTATTTAAATATGTTCAGATATTAGTTATCAGTTAATCGATTAATTTCATTAAATTTTGATTCACTATAAATATTCACTATTCACCATTTTGTCGTGAATTACAGAAAAAATTGATTTCAACATTCCATAATAATTATACAAATGAATTATAAGTTAAAGACTTAAAAGTAGAAAATAATTAAAATAAAAAACCTACTTTTTAATACACTAGTAAAAATTTGCTCTTAAAAATTGTTTTTATTTGATTTATTTATACACTTTTATCTATACTTATAAAAGTCAATGTTTGTGTGTGCGTGTGTGTGTGTCTCTGCGATGTCCAGACGAATCTATCGCACTTGAAATTTGGCACACAGGTAGTCGTAATAGTGACTCAATGCACCTCGAAGCCAGAATTTTAAAATTTAATCTAGAATTTTTTTTATTTAATGTTTTGTGTTTTTTAGGTGATTTTTCGCACTCATTTCTCAATAGAATGGTTTCGGATAATTGTAGGAAACAAATAGATACGCCATCGGAAAGAGTAAACGATTTCCGTTCTATTGAAGTTTGTTTCGTACGTCTAACGTAATTTACTGAATTTTGAGAAATTTTTAAATAATAGTCAGTTTTCAATTGAAATTTTAAGATTTCAAAATCAAATGACTCCATCTCACGTTCTAATTTTGTTATCTTTTTGAAATGTTTTGAGCTAATAAATAAAACGTTTCTGCTCCATTTAAAATGAGAACGGTTAAAATACCATTTAAGTCGATTTTTAATTAATTTTTCCTGATTCCACGGGCAATGCCGTGCGCGTACTGCTAGTTTCAATAAAAAACAAACTTTTGACTAGAAAAAACTTTCTCGTTTAGCTGCAAAAATCCATGTTGGAACTGCCGAAACTAATTAATTTTCTCTAATCTTTCAAAAATATACAAAATACACTAAGCAAGATCATAATACCTTCGTTCAGCTCTGTATCTGTTTTATGGCACACAAAAAATACTGAGAAAATTTTGATATAATACGATATTTGTATTTATATAGAAACTTTTATCGATTCTTAGAATAGATTAAAATGCATTTTATTTTCTAGTATATGAAGATTATAAAGAGAAAAGTATTGTAATCTTCAAAAATATTCGAACTCGAGATTTGATGAAAGTTTCAAGTCACCCCGAATCCGAAGAAACCATTTTTGGAATTATGTTTGTCTGTCCAAGTATTGGAACACGAGAATTCAATAAACTCAATGAGCTTAATGGATGAAATTTGGTATGTAGTTCATTACACCAGAACTGCATATCTATACAGTAGACTCTGCTTAATGTTATAGTGGCTAATGTTATCATTCGCTTTATATTATCAAAAACCTCTGGACCCGTGCCAACGTATTCAAATGTACACAAAATTATTCGTTAGTGTGATCACTACGTCGTTTAATGTGATCAGTTTTGAAGTAGAGAATTGATCGATACCTCATTTTCAACCAGCGTTAGCGATTATTGTTCGTAGAATTTCTTGCTTCACTTGTAAGGAAACAACAGAGGGCCACTTTCCCCCACACATTCGAAGAATTTCGAGGTTTATTTTTTATGACCTCTCTTTGAAGGTCGTCCATTTAGCAGGCAGGGACGTGACCGTCGGTAATTTTCATTGAATCTCCTGAAGGTATGCGAAAGGACGAGTCTGAAGAGTGGATGTCCATTGACGAGGACATTCCAGTATTTGCCAAACTGTTTGTGAGCAAGACCAAGCAATAAAAGTTGATGATCCCGATGGGGACGAATGTGTTGAAGAACGAACGCCGAAATGAGACAAGTCCTTGACATTTTGAAACGCGGCGTGCAGCATCGTTCAACAAATTTTTAAAAAACTATACGAGTACGAACAATATAAAAATGAACTGTTAAGGACTAATTCCTGTCAAGCAACAATTAATGAATTTTTTACTTGTTATTTTTGAAATAAATTATAGATAGCTCTGAGGTAAGTGGTTTTTTTTTTGTTTCTTTTCCTTTGATGTGATAAAAATATAGTTGATTTTACCTAATTCGGTTATTGTTATCAATAAGTTAATGTTATCAAAATTCTCAAGTCCCGAAGCGATCACATTAAGAGGAGTCTACTGTATTTAAATTTGGATTAAATCCGTCCTCGGGTTGACTCGTGTCTGTAAGTGTGTATAGGAAGAAGATAGTTGAATAAAGCAACGAGCTAGTTCGATGAAATTTGGTGCACTCTCATTACCCTAAAATTGTAAATCTGTATAGTCTGACAAGTCAGTCAACGGCAATATTGTATCTCGGTCTGTTAAAAAGGTACTCAGTTGAACACTGTAACTTATGAAAAGCAATGAAATTTGATGAAATTTATGTGGCTTTCACGATAAAACTGTAGATAGATAGATCTTGATGAATATGCAGGTTTTATATTTTAAAAAATGACGGGAGGCTGTCTTTTTCAAACAACCGCTAATGTAAAGGCGTAGGACTACTTTACTCGCGTGACTCTTTTTCCGATTTTCAATTTTTTTTGTGACTTCTTTTGTTATCCTTTATCTCTAAAATAAGACATTAGCTATGTTTTTAACATATGTAGTTACCGAGATATGGAGGATCGCGTCACCAATTCATGCGTATTTTTGCCCAACTTTGCGACTCGGTAATCGCTGAACTACAATTCCGATTATCAATTTTTTTTGTAACTTCTGTTGTAACCTTTCTCTCTAAACTGAGACATTAGTTATGTTTTTAACATATGTAGTTACCGAGATATAGAGGATCTCCCATACATCGTTTTTTGCGGCGTTTTGGCGTGTTAATCAAATTCCTTCCCGAGACCCCAATGGAGGAACTTAGTCCTACGTTAAAAAGGAACTATGTTTATTTTTCCGCCTGTCTCTGTATATGTGAATGAAATGATTCAAATATTAATCATGGATGGAATTTAGTTATGTGGTCGTAACACTAACATTGTACATTTGCATCAAATGTTAATCCAGATCCAACAACGGGAAATTAAGGTTGCATACTTTTATAAATGTTTTTTACGACCACGTGTTCAATGGCGGCTCGTCATCTCAGAAACAAGCAGTGCTGCAGAAGTTGCA
The DNA here is from genome assembly GCA_013235015.1 of Araneus ventricosus. Lineage (NCBI taxonomy): Eukaryota > Metazoa > Arthropoda > Arachnida > Araneae > Araneidae > Araneus > Araneus ventricosus. Next base: position 7,854 of record BGPR01020767.1, on the reverse strand, counting down.
TTGATCTAAGTTGTAGGAAATTTTGTGCTGATTATTTTGGTATATAATGACGACATACTAAAAATTGATATTTTTTGAGTTATAAACAAAAAACTGGGAAAATGGTTTTTTTTTCATGTTTTTTGGCTATAACTAAAATTCGAACAAACAATTTTTGGTGGCAAACCTCAGATTCGTAATCAGCACCCCAAAAAACACAAATGAGCAAAAAATTACAACTCCTCCAGAATTTGATTTTAAAAAAACTACTTAACGACTCGACTACTGAGAGAAAGCGAAAAGAAGGCCAAATGAAGAAGTCGCGCCAAGCGTGGGCTGCTCCGGAGAGCACGGAGGGGCAAATTACTCTGCAGCTCTGATCTGTCTTTCTCTTAATTTTTTATTTATTTTCAGTCTTCCATTTACGTTTTTCATTACTTTTTTGCCATTTTCGATTATCATTGAACTCTTAAAGTGGAAAAGTAAGCCAATTAGAATAAAAACGAAAATAAAAGCTTTTAAAATAATTTCAGGGGGGCTACAGCCCTCATGGACGAGTCTCCACTGCACTAGTTATAAGTTACATTCTTTTGTGGAAATATACCGTTACAAAAGTCTTTCTGTGGGTGTATGGTGTAAACAGTCCAACACGCAGGATAATGGAGAATGAAGGTTTATTCACAAATGTGCAGGAAAGCACGTAGCACAGGTACAGGAAACAATAGTTCTTGCACAGATCAGCAATGTAAACAGACAACAATCCTCAGGTAATATCAGTTCAGCACTTTGATATTTAGTAAAACAAACAGTCAGCAAATAACTAGTAACGACAATAACTGCACTTTCAATAGCGCTCAGATCACCAGCTTCCTAGCTCGCACTGCGGACGAAACTCTAAAGTCGTTCTCAATGGATCAACACTACTCCCTCTGATCCAAACGTGGTCCTTATATACTCTCTCCGACAGGCCATGACGTCACATGGAGTCTTCTCGTATATTCAAGCGTATTCCCTTTCCTAATAAGGATATCGAGAAAAGAGTCGCATTTTGTGGAATCATATTTGTCGCCAAGTCGCCAAAATGGTCACCAAGTTCGTCGCCAAGGTCAGGGGTCCCGCAAAGGCCGATGTCCGTCACTCCATACTTACCCCTGTAAAACTCCCTCCCCAACTATAAGACTAGCGGTGAAGGAAAGCGACATTACATCTTTGCAACAATACGAAAACATCGAAGGCGAGTCACTCCCAATTTTTTTGAAATTGATTTTGCTTATAAACTAACGGGGAAGAATCATGTACACTCACTGTATTTGACATAGATGTGCGTTATTTGCTGCATATGAATATGTTAATTAAGCTAGTGGCCATCGGTATATATTGTACGAGTTCTAGCCGGAATAGAAATAAAAGAAGAAAGGCAAAAATATGAAATTTCAGCGAAAAAAATCTTTATTGACAGGATAATTATCAAATTTAATAAAGAATAAAGTTTCAAAATATCGTAATTAATATACTAATGAAAAAATAAGATGTCTTCCTTAAAAATAAGTAGGATAATTTGATTGATATAGTAAACAAAAATATTGTGATATTAATTATGTAAAATTTCAAATATCATTCTAAGGGTGTGTATGTGCACTTGAAACGGAAAATTGTACCTTCGGTGTAAAAAGGCGAGTAGCAGACGAATTAAACAGATTTTATGAACTTTTCATCAATTTTTATTTTGCATAATTTACTACTTTAAAAATATTGTAATACTATTTTAATATTTGTTTTATTTGGTCATCGAATGATGAAAAATTTAATCAAATGATTTTACTAAGAATTGGTTTGATAGTTTAAAAGTTATAAGTTAAATTGGTTTTGAAAAATCACGCAGGTAAATAAATTAAGGTTAAAAAGTCACAAAAATGCGTTTTAGATTGTAGTGAGATATTTCTCTAAAAGTTCTAAATGTATTAATGAATCATTCTCTCCCCTCCAGAAGTTAAGGAAAAACATGATTTCTGGGCCTAACTTGCAAACGAATTAATATTAATGTAGGATATTACCCGTAAATAATAATTTAATCACTGTATAAAGAAGGATGTAAGAGCTAGATTAATTTTTTGACGATAGATGGAGCCAGAGTTCTGCTCTGTACGAACTACGATCAGCGCCCTCTTTTGTCCCAACAAAACCAGACTGCACGCTGAGATCAGTGCAGCACACCGCAGGCAGCCGTCATGTTAACATATTTCTCAATCTCTCTGTTATAAATCAGATCAGTCTTGGCGCAGTTAAGCCGCCGATCTTCCCACTATGGTAACTATGTCCCGTCTAACTTTCCTTATGACTCTCTAATCTGTAAATCTCTAATACCGTAATATTCTTAACCCGTAACATCTAGTCCTCGTTAATCTAGCTCCATAGGTTAAACATGACTTCATGCAAATTCTCAACACTCTCGTAAACGTTCTATGTACATATCTCTTTCCCCCTGTAAATTCTCCCTATAGTATTTAAATAAATGTTTTGTATTCAACTTGAAGCTTTACTCCTGTTTATTTTATATAATATTTTATGTCTAAATTGTCTAATAAAAACCTTTAAACTCCCTAGATATAAAACCCAGTCTATTTCACCCCAAAGAGTAACCCTTCCAAATGGACATTTTGTTTTATCTCAAGCAAATCCACACATTATACACAGAAATTGTTGAGTTGTTAATCTATTTTAAAACAAAACACAACTTCAACAACAGTATAGTTACAGATTCACCTCCAATTGTTCCACAGAAGTCCACTATAGAAGAAAACAATGGAAGAGAGATAACAGACTCCATTCCTTCACTCCCTTATCTTCTAGAGTTTAATTACACTTTTACTTGCGTTTCGATGTATTAGTATTATAATATTTATATTTTTAAATACTTTTATTTGATTCGACTTGCTTCATGGTTTGCAAAATGGACCATGTACTGTAATCATTTTTCACTCCTTCCCGATGTGCAAAGTTTTGAAACTTTATAAATCTGTCGAATGTTCTCGATGCATAAGTACACTATTTTGATCTATTTATATCAGTTCTATAGTATCAGTCAATCGGTTCAGTTTAATTGAATTTTGATTCGCAGTTGCGTGGCGCATCATCTGGTAATTAATTTGAGAAAAAATGATTTCAAGATTCGTAACAAAGAAATGAATTTGTGAGAATGTTAAGAATCGAAACGAAAGAGACGAAAAGATGAGAAACCTGAAGAAATTTTCACTTTTAGTACGCTAAATTACAAAGATATTTATAATAACCATCTTTATTACAATTATTTTACTATTTCATTTTGAGATATTTCCTTATCGATTTTTTTTTTTATATCTTGTAATGTAAGATATTATTATTATTATGTTAATATCTTTGCGTGAAACGAAAGTTTTTAAAATTCGCTCATTCAATTAGACGTTAAGTAAATTCAGTCAGAAATGTAGGAGATGTTTGCCTAAATGAAAGGAGACTATAGCTGTATATCAGCGTTGTTTCAAATCCCATGATAATGGACTATCCGATAGAGGCGTGGTGGTATTCATTTGACCTGTATTTCAGTGGTTCGTTGATGCATCAAATATCCTTCATTTTTCTGGAGAGTTGTTTCCGCAAGTTCGTTGCATGAGTGGTTCCTCCAGATCAGGTGCACAAAGCGAAGTTCATCCAATTTTCTATTAGCGCAGAAGCGAGCATTGCTTCACTAATTTATCGCAAGATGAAAAGAGTGTAATTACGGAGAACGGTGATCGTGACGGCAAAGTTTCCCAACATTGAGGCGGAGCGTAAAGCATCAAGGATTTAAGCACGCCCAGAGGCAGGCTTACGTTGTGACCAACGTGCCACGCGATTTCGCTGCGGATGAGGCTCAATGGCAGAATCGTCGGATCACACACGGAAATTACAACTGAGCTGTCGATACACCAAGGAATGTGCAAACCGCTATAAATCCGCAAAAAAGCTTAGATTTATGGCAAAGTTTGTCATGATGGAGCTCCAAGCATCTGTCAGAAATCAGAAGACAGCGAGAATGGGTTTATTGCCCTGACAGTCAGTTTACTACATAACATCTATCGTCATGCTCCACGCGATGGATAGTTCAGAGTGTCAATGGTCGGATTATTTTATCGGTAGCTGTTTCACATGAACTTGTAATTGAGAATATTGTTATCAAAATTTTTTCATATACATGTAGGTCTCGCCTTCATTTGCAAGCACAATGCTTATAGGAAGAGTTCTGATGAAAGGCACTGATCTTCTGCAGGAGTTGAACAAGTAGGAAAAAAACTATCATGTTGCGGAACGATCTCATGGTAGAACGTCACGAGATGGGACTACGTTCTTTCGATAAGTCCCTCAATCAGATCTTTCTGATGCAGTATTTGGAAAAGCAAAAGAAAATGACTCAATTTAAAAACTTCAAGAATATAGTCTTTCTAAAAAAGAATAAATAAATAGAATAAAATTTATCGCAATCATTTTAACTTGTTTCGATATAGTGATACTCTGGCTTCACACTCTAAGTTCTTTTCCGGATATATCTTCATGCATTTTCTTCGGCTTCAGAGATAACCATCGGCATAAAAAGGAACAAAAAGATAATAGCTTTCAGGAAACATTCTTCAGGCATTTTGTATGTAATTTCAATCTCAATCAGCATAAATAATGTTTTCACAACTGCAATGAGTGACACTGCATCTACTAACCATACTTTTGATTTACATTAACAATGAGTTGAGCGTCATAGTTCGTTTATAGTCATTTCTAAACATTTATTTAATTGACTTTTTTCTTTTGTATTTTGGTGAATCAATTTTCACTCACATCCTAGCAATATGCTAGATCTCTGAAGTTAGTGTCATTTTCTTATTTGATCTGGACAAATCAAATTTTATACATCCGTACTATTCTAGAGCTCTGAAATTATATCATTTTTCTTTTGTTGTAATTTTGCAATCGAATTTTCACTACATCGCCAATATTCAAGAGCCTGAAATTATGTCATTTTTCTTGTTTGTGTTTTATGAATGGTACTTCACTCACATCGCAGTATTCTGAGCTCGAAATTATGTCATTTTCTTGTTTGTACCTTTTGCTCGAATTGTTCCTCACATTCGTCAATATTCTAGACATCTGAAATTATGTCATTTTTTTCTAGTATTTTGTAAGTTTGTAAATCAATTTTTCACTGCAATCGCTAAATATTCTAGAGCTCTGAAAGTATGTCATTTTTTATTGTTTGTAATTTTGTAATCATTTTCACTTCAAAACAACGTAATATGCTAGAGCTCTGAAATTATGTCATTTTCTTGTTTTGAATCGATTTTCCTGCGCATCATATTCTTTCTGCTCTGAAATTATGCTTTTTTTCTTTTATTGATTTTGTATCATTTCTCTTCCTGCATTCTAGAGGTCCGAAATTATGTCATTTTTCTTCTTTGTAATTTTGCAATCGAATTTTCACTCTTACATCGACAATATTCTAGAACTCTAAATTATCATTTTCTTATTTTTAATTTTGTACAATCAAGTTTGTATTCACACGCATGTTCAGATTATCATCCATTTTTCTTTGTTTCTTGTTTTTATATGTGAATTTTCGCCATCACAATGTCAAATTATTTTAAGCTGTATCAGGCATTTTCTTATTTGTAATTTTACGATCTTTTCCTGCCATCGCATATTCAGAGCTTGACATTATGTCATTTTTTGTTTGTATTTGAATCTGAATTTTCACGCGAATCAATAGGCTAGAGCCTGAATTTTGTATACTTGTGCGTCTCTCTATACTTGTTTATTTTTCAAACATAATGATTCAGTACAGATTAAATAGATTAATGTGTTTACAAAATGCTACGGAGTCACTTAATAGTGGTTTTGAGAAAACCTGCTTTTAAGTTCCAATGCTTCAAACTAAATGAATTTAAATGAAGACTTAACTAGTGAAAATTTTTTAAAAAAATTACTTTTTTTATTACACTAATAAAGAGTGTTATTTAAAACTGTTTTGTGGTAATTCTAAAACTGACATATTAAATAGCCTTGGGTACTTTTTAATGACAGCTGCAGCAACATGAAAACAGGCACCATGAGCTGAACACATAACAACCCCCCTAGTACGGTTCATTTCCGGCGACCCTCCGTTCAGGGTGACTGCATATCGAGATGGACGTAAGCCACGACGCATTACTTGTAATCCCAAGGAAAGTGGTTACCTCTTAGCTCTCCCTACATATCCCCCATATTTGAGGTGTCAATGTGCGGGTATTTCATGGGAAGGAAAAAACAATCGTAAAATTCACTCTGATAAGAACTCATATCATTCTTCGAAGTCTATGATTATAATAAAATGAAGCAAACATTAAATGAGTGATGACTGATAGTTTTAAACAGGAATGGATATCAGGAAGCCGACATATTGTGGGATTCTAAATGTATGTTTTATAGCCTGAATGCAAAATTGTCAATAATGGTGGCTCCGTTCAGAGATATCAATTAGGAACTAGTTACATGAGCCCTTCTCGCCTCAAACCGTCCGCTTCGAGAAGCCGATTCAGCAGTTTCGGACGTCAGGGGTGAATTTTTTTAGGAAAAATGTGGTTCCTTTTGCTTTGACGGACATTGATTGGGTAACCATAGTTGCGACACTCCTTGAATTTTCTGCTAAGAACGTAAAGATTAATTCCTGTTTTTGTGAGCGAAAGATTCCCCAGCTTGCAGGGGCAATGGAATTCTCCTCTAACCGGGTTCAGAGTTTAAATTCTGAAGGAATTTTGATGAGGTTTTAAATGTAGTATACATTTTGAAGAATTGTTTGTGATTGGGAAAAATGACAAAATCTTTACTGCTTGAAACGATGAACTAATGTTCGCGTTGCTTCAACGTGAACAGTAACACACATAAAAATTACCATGCTGCAATATTATGGTAACTACCATTTGAAGATAAATTTTTTTGTCTCTCTCCCCAGTATTTTAAATGAAACAACATGATTTGTATTTGTAATGTAGTTGGTACTTTTCTAGACTTTATTCTTAATTTTTTTTTCCAGATGCGACTGCAGAAAAGTGTCAGATTTGAAAAAAGGCATTAAAAAACCATGAGGAGTGCTTTTAAAAAATGAAGCTCAAAATGTTTCCTAGTGAGACTGTCTAGGTAAGCAAGTAAAACTCTTAAATTTAACATATCGCAGAGCCTAAGAAAATTCTAAGATCAATTCCAGAATGCGCGGAACTTACAATGAAGACTGAGAATGGTATGATTATGACCGCAGCCAGCAGGATGTCGGCGTCCTCCCGCAAAGATGTCCAGAAGAGCATTGAAGATCTGGGAGAATATGATTAAAGTCCTGATAGGAAGTATGGATTCTTAGCTATCGCCACCAAAGAACACACTTTCCTCAAACATAAACAAGCACTTCAGATTATTTCTAGATCATTTCTAAATTGAAAAAATATGAAAGTCCCACATATTATCTCTCTACTCATTGAAATCAGTCTGGAAACATTTCGAGAATAAGATATCAAAGCTTAAAAAATCTTGTGTATTGAAGTTTAAAACACTGGACACTAAGGATTGTTCACAGTATTAAAAGAAGCGAACTTAGGCATTTGAGATCTTTCTTGGCGCAAAATTAGGGACGTTATAACTTAAGGATACTTCTTTAAACAGGGAATCTTAAATTAAGAGGAAACCAACAATCTACTAAACACAAAGCATTGGTATAAACATTACAAAACAGAACATCTTTAGTTCTTTCTACATTAATTAAAAAAGCTAGTTAATTAAAACAAGTTTATTTGAAATACCTCAGCACGTTTACAAACAGCAATACGTAACTGAACGAAGTACAGA
>BGPR01020766.1:0-27447 GCA_013235015.1 Araneus ventricosus | reverse complement strand
TGAAATGACAGACAAACAGACAGACAGGCAAGAAAGCGAATTAATATTGCATTGTCATCTAGTTCTGAGCTATGTTTAAAGTTGCAAGTCTCCAGCTCATCGGGAAGTTAGTTTAAAATCGATTGCAAAATTTGAACAAGATTATATATAGAGAGAGAGTGTGAACTAATAGTAGGAATTGAACAAGATAAATAACTGTCAACTCTTCAATATCTAAAAGACAATTAAAATTTCAGTTAAAAATTAAGCAAGATTTGGCGTTTTTCCGCGATATCTTCCGAAAGTTTTATCTAACAAGATGATTTTTGAATTATTTATTATTCAAAAAGTATTTTTTAATGATACCAGTTTAATTACAAATTACTGAAACAATACTTGTACAAATTACTAATCTCTAAATCACCCAAAGATTTTTCTTTTAAAGCTTCCTCTTTCTTTCAACGGATGCCCTACTAATGGGCGGCATTTCTCCTTCTCACTTTGTCACTAAAACCGGATACGAAATTTCGGCTTATGGAATTGGAAAGCAAATGACTCTAATCCTGATATGGTAAAACGTAGAATTGATATCAAACAAGCTGACGAGAAATTTACTCATTTAGATTCTGCTTAAATTACACACCCGTGGTTCCAGATTTGGTGACAAAGTTGAATACTTAAAAAATAATATAACATTACCAATTCTTTGCTTTAGCTCGAACTTATTTAATACTGCTTTGCAGAGTGAACGTTTAGCATTTAATTTTGGAGTAAGAATGAACCTTAAAGATTGGAGTCAAAATAAAAACTTCACTGAGAGTTTGTCTTCAATCCAAATAGTAAAAAGTACTAAAATCAAATACAAAATTGCAATCTGTAGATGTCGAAAATAAAATTTTCGAATTCAAAGTCATGTCATTCTCACCTGGCTCAAAGCTAGGGAGTGAACTTGTAGACCATTTTGTTAAGACTGCCATCCAATATGAGCAAATATTAGAAATTACAGCCTGTTTTATCAAAATGATTTCTAAACAAAGCATTTGCCTAAAATTTAGTGAATTTTGGATACATTCTTTATCCATCCACCAAGCGTATGTGGGATTATACGTCCAATAACGATTAATAACTGACACTTATTAATTATCCATAATCCTTTCCCTTCATATTTATTTAGATTTAATTTAGCTAACAGTCTTGATGATTTTTGAGGTGGTTTTCAGTGTAATGCCGATCATTATGCTTGTTTTATTCTTTCAATCGGTACCTCAAACTTATTTTTCTGTTACGGTCTGTATCCTAATACACCTTCTTCGATTGAAAATATTTCAAATGAACTTTGTCTTTAAGGAGTTTGAAATCCATTTTTGAGATATCACAGCACATTTGTAAAAAAATTAAATTTATTAATTTTTAATTATATATAATAATAGTATAATTGTTTTGTTGTCTTTTTTGTTAATGAATTAATGATATGATTGTAGTTATATGTGGGCCCCCATTGACTTCAAGCAACCATTATTTTTAGACCCAGTCCGCCACTGCAAATCATCATCATAAATTAAATTTTAAAAAATTCTGGAAGTCATTGAAGGGCTTTGCAAAAACTATATTTGCTCTATAGAGCAAGAGAGCTTGCTAGAGTTTAAGAAGCCGTGGTATACATATCAGGGTTTCTTAAATTTTTCCATTCGCAATCTCTCTGCCCATTGAAAAAATTTTGAACACCCCCTTTCTGCTTGAAATCTTTTGCCGTGACCTTACAGTTGGAAAATAAATTCAAAAGTAAGCGTCAATTAATGAAACTAAAAAGAAATTTAATAACTTAAAGGAAATTCAATAAGAAATAGTTATTCAACAAGTTTTTATGAAATTTTTTGAGTTTCTCCTAATTATTTCTGCTTATGTTGAAGAATTTCCTAGACAAAAGTTTGTGAGAGTTCAGGACTTTACTTAGGTTTACATACTGTTTATACAAGACAGTTTCAGAGGCTCTGCTCTATCAATTTGGAATGTAACTTCGTGGTTAAAATCGATCCTAATGCTTACATTGAACAAGGAGATTACAGCATAACTTTCGAGTTTAAACTGTGTGTTTTAAATGTCTGAAACTGTCATATGTCTATATAGGCTAAATAGAGCCTTCCCCTAATCCCCCCCCCGCCCCTCACCACTTTGATTAGACTCCTGATGTTAGATTGGACATTCCAAATGCGTACTAAAGGAACAGAACAAGAAAATTAAGAACGTTAGTTAAGATCGTTTTTACATCTTTTCTATCAAAAGAATAATTCCCTATTTGCATAGAGAATTATAATAAATCAAGAGAAATTATTTTAAAAGAGAATACTTCGACCCACTGATGATTTTTTTTCTACCTTGCCTTGTCTTTTTTTCAAGAGACATTTTGTAGACGATCTCGAATGAATAAAATTATTTACCTGGTACCTAATCTTATGTAACAAGTAAATAATTTTATTCATCCAAGTTTTGCACTCTGTTAATAATGTATAAATAAAGTTTAAAAATCTATTAAGTACTAATCTCATTTTGGAAGAAAAGGAGAAGAAAAATGGAACTAAATCAGTGGCACAGTGAAAGTAAGTGGCGCCAGGGGTGGTATTATTCCCCTCTCATTATATTTGACTTTAAAAAGTGACGTATACGCACTGATATTTGTGTGTTTTTCTCTCTGTCTCTTACGGATTACCAACTGTTTTGATTGATCGGCTAAATAACAATGTGGGTTAAAATTTTGAATTGCAGTCAAATGATGAAAATTATACCCGAATTTGTTCCCCACTTTCTAGATTTTAACATCACAGTTGCATCGGATTCATTTTAACCTAAAAATAGAAATTTCATAGTACATAAAATGAATTAAAACCGGTGAATTTTCTCTAACTATCCCAATATCGATTTCAGCAAAAGGCAATATTTATGAAAGTACTTTTATAGTAATCAGATATAGTATAAATCCTAGCCCGAACCAACCCTGTCCATATAATGAAATCGACAGACTTTCTGATAGAATACATGGATGCGACTGTTAGATTCAGGAGAAGCCATGGAGTGTCGCACAGGATATTTCCATACAAGCCGTTGTCCGTCTTATTAATACCATTCGGAGTGCCTTCTTCGTGGCACAAATTTTCTTTGTTCCCAAATCTAGAGTAATTATGATCAACGTGAATGTCAGTAATGTGCCAGAAAGACCCTAGAAAGAAAAAGAAAGAAAGAAAACCATTGCAATTAATTGGAATGAAACGCAAAGATTATTATTGTTCCATTATAACCAGGGTCGGATTAAATTTGTTGGCAACCCCTGGCTCTGGAATTATTAGGAGCTATGAAAGCAGCACATATATATGCTTGCAGATTTTGACTTGCAAGTCATTGCGTTTTTAAACACCATTTCGCATACCTTTCACGTATTGCTTGAATGGGACAACAGCCGAGATATTGAGATACAAAAAATATAAATAAAACTTCCTTTCGTGCCCCCAGGCACGCACCTAGGGTGTCTATCCTTTATTTAGCTGTTAAATATTTTTAAAAGAATTAATGTTGAAGTACCTAAAGTCCAAACGAGTTTATATGCATGAGAAAATTAAATCCACAAAAGAAATATCAGCAAAAAATGAAATATATATATATAATTTAATTTAGCTAATTGCTGCATTCTAACCAAGTTTTCTACATAAAAAATCAGTCGCTATTTCTGCATACTGAGATGCAAATAAATGAACAAACTTTATTGAATTACACTTCTGATTAAATTATCATTCTAATGATAAGTAATTGTACGCGTATTTGTCCAAAAACAATTTTCTAATTATAATGAGAAAAAAGTGGTATTAATTAAAATATCTACTTTCATTCATTGCCTCTGAACGTCAAGTTGATGAATACAAACAACAATCGAATACAAATATAATCAACCAAAGAATTTTAAGATCAAATTACAAAATTAACATGTGTTTATGTTTTAAATAATTTTTTTTTTTTGTATTTCCCAAAATGATGAAATACATGTTTCTTAAGTGAAACTGAAGAATCATATTACATCTCAAAAGATCACTAAATATGTGTCAGTTTTCTACATACCAGAATCTTCACATCGGATAAGCCAAAAGTTTAATAAAAAGATACATATTTCGATGTACCACTCAAGGGCAGGCATTTCGAAATTTAAATTACAGCTGATTTCATGGGTCAAAGAGTTTGCTAACTCTATCTGTCTGGAAAATCATGACAGCAAACATATTAATAAGATATCATCAAAAAGCAGACTTGTTTACTTATTCGAAATGAGAATGATTGTTTTAAAAACTTTTATTTTTGAGACTTGAGTCTGCTTTCGTCAGTTATATTTGATATTTTTTCCATATAAACCAAAATGTCATTAAAAACTAGATTACTCAAGGTCTTGTTTGTATGTTCAAAATAAAATCCTTAAATTTCGTATATACAATGAATTCGACCAAGAATTTGCGACATAGAAATCTGTTTTGCGTCACTTCTTTGCTTCTCGAATACTACTTGATGGGCATAATTAAGGTTAGAGCTTTGTATAACAAAACTTATAAAATTATCATTTCCTTTAAAACATTCGACGCCGTTTGAATTTTAATAACCAATGCTCTTCGTCTATTTTTATTGAAATTTGTTAAATTTTTGGAGATTCTTTTCAGAATATTACACACAAAAAATTCAAACTGGCCCCACACTTAATTCACGAGATCCCACTCCTAACGTTACATGAGATTTCTGAACGACTGAGAACGGGTGTAGTAAAATGTTTTTAAGCGACTTTTTTTGGCAGCAGACAGCCAGCTACAAAAGCAAGGATGATACGAAAACACAAACTAACTAAGCTTATCATAGACTGTACTATAAAATCAAGATTAGAGGCAAAGCTGAAGGAAAAAAAATCATATTCATTTGGATCCCAATCATTCAAACATTTGTTTGGAATGAAAATGCAGACATTCTTGCAAAAGCAGCAACGGATTGGACTCCCTGTTTAGACTGGACTGAGCAGCGGAAGATATCTTCTCACATTTTCAAAAACCGATTGAAGCATTCAGCAATTTTAAATAGCAATAATCTCCGGGGAACATCCCATGAATTATTGCTCTGTCGTCATGGCTGAAACATAGAAGACATTATACTCCCCGCATTCCTACCCGTTTTATCGTAGGCCTTTTAAATAATTAGGTATTTGGTTTAAATAATATACTAATCCTCTCATGCTAGCAATCAAAACAATGATATTGAACACATCCTCCTGAACTGTAACCAATAAAAAACTCGCAGAGTAAATCTCTTGGAGGGGGGGGGGGCCTTCAAATTCATTATTAAGCATCTCCGTCTTGCAAGGACTTTCTCCATCACTAGGAATCAACAGCATTTACGAACCCTTTCTTTAAGCCCCGAAAATTTCAAAATTTATAATTGTAACTGTTTGGAAGTATGGGAAGACAGTCCTTATAACTAAAATTCCTATGGACAACTGTTTCAAAAAAAAAAGTAAGCTAATGGAATCGATGCAATATAATCCCTTTCGGCAACAAATAAAAAGTAGATAAAGGAAGAATTAAGCGAGCAATATGCAGCGGCATCTCGACAGTTGTAAACAGTTTGCACAGAATAAATTTAACTCGCACGTACCAGAACATGAAACAGATCTGAAGATTCAAGAGTGACACTCTATTTTCTAGATTCAGCCCTCTAATAATTTAAATCACTTATAATTAGATATTCATTCTCAGGAAGCTTTTTTCGGATTTTACCTTCCATCGATTATCGGTAGAAACACATCACAATTAATTTCTGAAGTGTTCTCTATGTGGAAATTTGCTTGAAAATATAAATAAAAATTAATAAATGTAGTTTGATTACTAAAAACTGGAAAAATAACATAAAAGTGAAAAGAATATGAATCAAATACACAACTAGGGGGCAAACTTTTAAATCGATCATTCCATGCCATTTGGACTTATAGCTAACTTTTTACATTCTAAATGTTATATGCATTGCGTATGAGACGTAGGGAAACAAAGTGGGCCAACATACAATTTACACTAAAGTGAGCAAAGTGTCATACCGAAATAAAAACACATTTTCTTTCAAAACCAGAGTCAATCATAAAATTTTCATGCCGTAGATAGTAGCACTTGAGAAATGATTCACTTTCAGTGTTTATAAAATAAGATGCCTAGTAGGTGAATGAAAATTGAGAATTAGTCTTCTCTGGTTCTAGGCACCCCAATTAAATGTGTGAATGAAGAACTTTATTTTCCCCATCTAAGTTTTTTTCACAATTAAATCTCATGCTAACAGCTTTTTAAAGTGTATTTTATCATTTATTCATATCTAGACTTTACCTACGAAGAATGCTTGGATTATCGCGCTAATCTTTGGTTGCACGTATGAAGAGAATTTGAAGTATAACATCAAATTTCACAAATGCAAGAGAGGAGTACTTTACATAGTAAACACCTCATAAACTGCCAGCAATCATAGGCATTTGAATATGCTTTGACCAACTGAACATTACCGATAAATAAAGCCAACACTTGCAAAGAACTTTCAATGGACAATCGGTACCACTTATCTCAATAAGAAATAATGTAAATACTACAACACAAATGTCAGCATCCAGACTAGGATTTTTGTACGCGACAAAATAAGAAATATTTGGACTAACTCGGAATTCAAACAGTGGGGGTGTCGGTGGTGTAGTCGCAAAATGAGTAGTGCAGGGAAGCTCCAAAAGCAGTGCCGGAACGCTCTGACCTTTATGTAAAAAATCACGCTGTTTTAAGGACAATTTCACAATTTTTACTTTCTCGTATACGAAGAGAAAGTATTGTAATCGTCAAAAAATTCGAACTCGAGATTTTGACGGATCTCCACGTTTTAGACCTCCCCGAGTCCGAGAAACACAATTTTGGAATTATGTCTGTGAACATGATAATTCGAAAACTATTAGAGCTATGGGGATGAAATTTGGTATGTGGTCTTTAAACATAATTTAAAAAAAAAAAAAAAGCAGTGCCAGAATGGCATTCCACATCCACTACACCCCTGGGGAGTGTTCTCTTGAATTTCTAGTAAACTTACATAATATGGTGCAATTTATTTTTTGTTCAGCTTTGTTCTCTTTGTATGTCATTGTCAAATTTTAGGTCAATTTTGGTATAAAGAGCACATACTAAAATTCATACATAATACTGTGTGTTGCGTTTTTGATTTATCGTGTTCACATGCACACAAATAGACATTATGATAGACGGTTAATGCAATGATGGATTTGGTCCAAAATTTGATAGACATCTACAGTAATGGTATAAAATTATATGTCAGATTTCATGCATCTAGCTAGATGCATTTTTTGAGTTATCAAGTCCACTTGTACACAAACGGGCAAACTTTCCTTTAATGAATTTCATCCAATATTTAATAGAGAATTATAATTTTAGTGTAAAGATCACAAACCAAATTTCATTTGTCTACCTCATTCAATTTTTAGCTAATGTATTCACAGATAGACATAATTCTAGAAATGGTTTTTCAGACTCAGGGAGGTCTAAAATAGCGAGATTCATCAAAATTTCCAGGTCCTATTTTTTATGGTTACAATAGTTGGTATACAAGAAAGTGAAAAGCTGTTTCTCACTTCATAAACAAAAGACCCCAAAATAATAAAAACAATATTTTATTAATAACAAATACATGTAATGAATCTCTCTCTTCAAGATAATATTTCAAATACGCTAATATACAAAATGAAATAATACATCATCATTAAACAATACAAATTCAGTATAAAATATAGGTATATTTAACATAAAACATTATAAGTATTAAATGCTATGCATAATACATGAATGACAGGACTGTTCTTGGTAGATGTGCAAGTTTCTCTCAAACATGCCAAATTAAAGAATAAGTTCCTTCACCATGCTCTTACAATATTTTAGGACCAGATGACCATGAGCAGAAGTCTTAATTCTATAAAAATTTCTGCCATGCATGTAAATACAGTATGAGACAATCTTTTTTTGACTAAAAAATCTTTATGACTGTTAAATTTTAATTCAGATACATTCATCTGATATGAAATAAAAATGATGAAACCACTTCTTGGGCCGATAGTGTAAAATCTGGGATGTTACTTAATATTCAGATAATTTAAAATAGTTAACTTTCAATAATCAAGATATTTTTTAAGAAATCAGTAGAAGGTAAACGAAACAATTTTGAGACTGTATCTCAACTTAGCTTGACTAATAATTTATTTGTAAGTTACTAGCTGCTAAATAAATGAGGGTGAAGAGAAGATTTCCTGTCCCCCCAGACAGCCAATAACTTAAGAACAGCCCTGCTGGACGGTATAAAAGGATGAATTGAGTGAGCATGCAGATGCTGAAAGTTTTAAAATACAACTTTAATTTTGTTATAACTATATTATAACAAAATTAAAGTTTGATGTCTTTTGATATCTTTACGGTTTTGTAAAGACACAAACCCCTTTTAGGAGAATCAAATTATTTTTGCAATGGTTTCTTTTGCATCATAGTATAAATCCTCATTATAATACGAGACCATGGCAAAAATAAGTTGATTCTCCTATTACAATGAAGGTTGATGTAACTTAAGACATCAAGCTTCAAATTAACAGAATCACCTGATAACATAACTATATAATTCATTCTTTTTATCCTCATCTCTCAAAATCCAATTACTGTAACTTTCACTGTTCGTGCTTGATCTTCTGAACAGATAAGCATTGAGAGCATCTTAATACTACCAAGTAAGCACTTTTTGGGGGGAACAGCCCGTTTTGAATATATAAAAGCCAGATGCACATTTTTAGCATCCTCTTTCTACGATATAACATTTCCCAGCTATCTGCATCACTCTAGAGAAAATATTTCAACAATGGGCATGGAGTGGAGTCAAGATTTTAATGTAATTATTTATCTTTGTAATAACCTAATATCAACTTTAAAATTATTTGTAGACTCCAACAAAAAGAATTTAGATATCTCAACAAAAACTCCTCCAAAGAAATCTCTACACTCTAGCAAATCTTACATATAAATATTCTCCCACTAATAGGTAACATGAGCTGGGATTAGACTGTCACGAACAAGTTAATTGTATCCTACTGATCTCACTTCCCTGGTGAATACAATAAATGATGGTGTTGCTCTTAGGACCCATCTCTGATAACTGGTTATAACCCTGTAATGGTGAGGTCATTACGCGAGTCACTTATAATGGGAGCTATTATACGCTCGGTCACAGTGCCCTTGTTAATTGTCATGGCGGCTGTCGGTCATTATGGTAAGGCAGGGTTCTCTGTTTAAGATTACACATATAAACTGTGTCCAAGTTATAAAAAAGACTTAAGTACTTAACCAACAGAATTTAAACTTGGTAAGAATTTTACTGAAGACCAAATGTATCCAGGACTGGTGCTTATCCAAATCTGTGGATATTTAGAGAATGAAGGCTGCACATCAAATCCATGAAGACTTGAATTCTCTCTTGTTAAGTGAGATGGAGAAGATTATAGAATGGAGTACCAGCTCCTGCAACTTTATTATATAACTTCCATAATCTTAAAACTCTAGAGCTATATCAGAGAATTTACAATATATATATTTTGCACAGCTGTACAAACAAGTGATATTTGTAGCAAATGCATGTAACTTAAATCTATGAATAAAGGTTCAAAGCAAATAATATTTCTCATATTTAGTATTCATTTTCTTAAAATAACAGAAATGGATATCAGAGATTATATAAAAGCATTTTGCTATATCATTCAAATGGACACTACTCAATTAAAAATATGTTGAGGACAGCAAAATAAAAGTGTTGATTCAAAGAAAATTGAGCAATGAATTAAGGAAAATTACATTTTTTTTTTTTTGCCACATGATAAAAATGGAGATATGTACTTAAAAGATTCAATTTAAGGTAATCTTTTAAAAATTAAGTAGTAAAATTCAAACTAAAATGTTTTTTTTTTTAAATTTATCAATAATGCAGTGTTATAAACTTCAAATAAAAACAAAAAAGATGGGAATGAATTAAAAAAGTTTCTGACATAAAACCAAAATATTTTGAGGTAATAAAGGATATAATTGAAAGTTGCTGCTATTTAAACAGTTGAAAGTATAGAACAGTTATAAGCATTTTGGATTTAGCTTAAATTCTTAATAAAAATTATTTAATAAAATAATAATATAAATTTTAAATATAACTTAATATAAAATAATAATATAACTTAATAAAATAAATTTTTTTTCTCCCATAAATTATTACTAATACTGAAAATATATTTTTCTTTTTTGTGGGGACGAACAATAAAAATGTCAAAAATGAAAGCTAAAACTGTATTCCATAGAATTTTTTTCTTTAAGATACAGTATTTAGAATTTTATATGTAAGATATGGGTCATAAAAATATTTAGTGTATATTATAAATTTAATTGTTAAAACAATAACGAAAACTAAATTCTCTATTAAGCTACAGCACAAATGGAGTTTCCAGTGCTATTAGTGTAAACTACATTTATGATTTCCATCACGAATTCTATGATTCTTCATAAAAGTCATGAGATAGCTAAATAGCTCTCCTTGTGAACAAGAACAACATAACAAGTAAAAGTTTAGTCTTTTGAAATAATTTTAGTAAATGCACAATTAAATACTTTTATCTGGGAATAGAAAGGCGAAAAGTTAAGTTTTGTGATATAACATATTTCATAATTTAACTTCCTGTCATAAAAATATTCAAAAACAACAAAACAGATTCTAGATAAAGAATGTACTTATACAAACATAACATCTATAAATGGGGGGGGGGGACATGTTGCATCAAAATAACAGTTTACAAAACTATACAAGTATTTACAATTTTTGATATATATACAAAAAAAAAACCCATGATTTACAAAACAGGAAGTGTTTAAAAATATTGAATGCTAACAGCTCCTTATCATTCAACATAAACAAATGCAACCTAAGGATTTAAAAACTTGAATGTGGCAACCAATGCTAGTAAACAACTCAAGATGTCTTTTTGTAACAATAGCTTTTTAAAAATAATTTTCTTCGAATTCATTTAAGATATATTTTGTAAGAGGGAAATTTCAATTTAAAAAATCTGTCAGTGACAATAAAATGATGAAATATTTCAGAAAAGCATATACAAATCTATTTAAAAAATTAAAGCTTTTTAATAAAAGCTAAGAAATGTGTATAACTTTTCATTTCATACAATAAGATATAAAATGCCTTAAAAATTTCAAAACCTTTCTAAAACTAATTCTGAAGCATGGTTCTTTGGACGGTAATTCTTCCAAAATATTGTCCTCTATATCTGGTAACAAAAGATGATATAATAAGAAGCATATTGAAGTGTTGCATATAGAAAAACAATTTTGGATGGAATGTAGTTTCATTATCTCATGTTATGAATTCAAGAAGGTCCATCTTCAAGTTTTCGCCATGCCACCTATTTGGAAGAAAAATTCATATATATGAATTTTTAAACACTTTTATTTAATGTTTGTAAAAATTGAATTTTGTAATTGATTTTTCACTCGCATCTTGATGTGTTAGAGAAATAACATTTTGTATACTTGTATATTCTTGGTGACAAAACAATATTTTAATATCTTTAGAACTAAATTACCAGTTAATTATTAATTATATTAAATTTTGATTCTTTACTAAGAGCACTGCATGGTATTGAGTTTGAGAAACAAGAAACCTCAAGGTTAAAAAGCAAAAAATAATTAAAATAGTGTCTTCTGTTTAGTATGTTTTTAAAAATTTTACTAATTAAAATTTTAAAATGATATCAAAGTACATAGTTTAAATACCCCATCTTTTTCAGTATATATTTCATTTTTTGATAGTTTGCATTCATAAAGTGTTAACTTAAAATAGCTTTATAATTTTAAAATATTTCTTATATGCTTTCATATATTAACAAAAGTAAGCATTAGTGTAGTTGTTTTAATTTGTTTACTGAAGTAAAAGGTCCTTCTTCATTTACAAAATGAAAACATTTATAGCACATCTGACACAAAAGAGTTCTGCTTAATTTCTTTGATGCAATGTCAACAAAGTATAATTATTTACTGCTATCTCTGTACAAGATCAGGTACAAAATAAGAATGACATGAAGGTGCATTTACTAAATAGTTAGAAATTGATAGGAATTTCCTACTTGCTGTGACAACGAGGCGTCGAATCAACTTCTTGTAGCTCTAGTACAAGTTATTTCCATAAATTGTAGTTTGTGTTTAATTCTAGTAAAGATATGTAAATGAGGTTTCATTTATAAGTATGTTATTTCTACTGTATTAACGCACTCTGTGTACGCATTCTGTATGAGTCAAATGTACTGCTCAGAGAGCTGTAGATGTTTTTATTTTAATAATTTGAAGCGAGCTGCTTCAAATAAACTTAATCTATTTAATCTTAATTTGTTTCACTGCCTCACTCTTACATCCACTGCCATGTCTACTTTTACTCATCAGAAATATTCTGCACAATAACAATATTTGAGAAATACTTCAACATATACATCATATAATCAATTATAAATCATTACACTAATTATTTAGAAATGGTTACCGGAACAAAATTTTTCCCAGAAATTTTATTAAAAAATCATTCACTATGATAAAATAATCCAATTGTCAGAAAATTCACAAAACTATATGATTTGCAAAGTATTTAAAAAAGAATCTGTAATAAACTAGTATTTTAAAATAAAATATTGGGAAATATAAATTTTTTAAAACATTTCAAATTATTTCTTACATTGCACATTTCACGAACAAGTGCCTTTTCACCTTCAGCCAATTCTTCAGATTCTAAATCACTTTCCAGGCTTTTTTCCATTTGCTCATGAACTTCTAACACCTACAGACCAAAAAAAAAAAAAAAAAAAAAAAAAACCTCTAAATTTTTGTTTTCAGTATTGCACATAAATTGCTTTTAATCAGAACAGATTTTTAACTAATTTTGTAATTGATAGATGTGCAAAAATATAAACAAAAATTTTAGTATTTTTTTAATAAAACATACATTTACCAATAATTTTCTACAAAGAGAAAAAAAAGCAAATAATATAAAACATACAACAAGAACTAATTATAATTTTTAGATAATGCAACTTTCAACCAAAGTCGATGATAATTTCAGAATTTAAGTCAATACTAACTTGCTAACAGAAATATTGTTATTCACTATGCAAGGTTTAAATCCCTACAGTATCTTAAAATATAACAATGTAATTTATAATGTAGAGCTTACTTTCATAGCATGAACAACAGCCTCAGGTTTTGATAATGACATATTGTCATTGAGCTAAAATTAAAAACATATCAATCAATTTTTGAACACAAAAAACAGGATTAATAAAAACAGATCAACATCAAAAATTTATAATAAATTTCCTGATAAACTTACAAAATGTTATTACATTTTAATACTATAAAATACTGAAATATTTTTAATACTATAAATAATTTATATTCAAGCTTAAAATTATCTTTGCTAAGCACAGAGTTAAAAGCTTATTTCAATAGCAAGTTTAAGAATTAACTAAATAATTCTCATAAAAAAAATATGGCATTTAAATACCTTTAAGTGATCTCTTGAATTAGCATCAGTCCAGCTGTTCTTGCCATAGAAACCATGATTCATTTTGTTTTTCTAGAAATGTGATTACAATTCAATTGTTTTATACATAGATTTAAGAAACAAGATTAACATTAAAAAATTATTTGCAAAACTACAAATACGTCCGGGATATATTTTAAAAAGCAAGAAAAAACAGATATAAATAAAGCACATTAATTCTTCCATTAAAACAAATACATTGTTGCTTTGTCTTTTTAATTCCATGTTTATAATTACTATAATGTTTAAATAAAAGTTATTCAACAATTCATATTTCTGCTTGCTTTTGAATAAAAATGTCAAGAAACTTGAAATAGAAAAATGCAAAACTCAAGTAAGTAAAATAACTGAGGAGCTAGCAACAATGTTTTAATGAGATAAGTATTTCATGTTTTTTTATAAATGATTTTTTAATGTATAATATTACCAATCTGATTTTAAAAAATGGGTACATTAGTACAATCAGCAGTCACAATCTGAAAATTCCAAATAACTGACAGAAATAACAAATATTTTACAAATAATATCTTATAGGAATACTGCAGTTACAGCTTGTCTTTCATTGTTTTTGAGTTAAATATGTAAATTTATAAAAGAATTTACCCAAATCAGTTTTGAGGAAAAAATTTTAAAATTCATATATCATAAAATAGCATTGCAATAAATGTAAGAATTTTCTTCAGAAGCTCCATTAATATAAAAAAAAAAGTGTTCCTAAAGTAAAGATTTGTAGCTTACCATATCTCTAAACTTTTCTTCTTCCAGTTCTTGAATTTTCCTCTCCAAGCTTTTAATGTATTGCAGAACTTGTGCTAAAATATACGAAATAATAAAATAAATATCAGGAAGAACACAAAAGAGCATTTTAAACTACAAAAATTATAAATAAAGTTGAATTAATAAAAAAAATATTATCAGAAAAGATTTTTAAAAAATATAGCTAATAATAATAATCACATTTTATCACATGTTTATGTTTTAGCCTTATCAAAAATAAACTAGATACTACTCTAAATACAATAACAGATTACTCTAAATGTGTGAAGCATGTGTATTTTTTCAACATGATAAGAATTTCATTACACAAAAAATCATGTGACAAGATAAGAATGTTATGCAATAAGAAACATGCGATACAGGAGAAATTACGTCAAAAATGTATATTGGCATTTTTAAACTGTTGGTTGCTTTAATATTTCATTTGAAGTATTTCAACCACTTAAAATAGCAAAAATTAAATAAAGCCATTCAATACTAAATTTCAACATGAATAAAAAAGAAAAGAGTAAACCAGTAAAAGCAGTCTATGTAAACTCTTCTACCCTTCCCCCTCCCCCATGTTCTTTTTCAAAATGATACCAATGAATATTACATATAATATGCAACATTCATTAATCATATAAACGTTGTCATATTTATTAAGCAAACATTCTTATAAACCATCTAGAAAATTCTGTAACTGCAATAATTCATTTTAAAATCTAACAGAACAAAAGTTTTTAAAGGATATACTTTAAACTGCACCTAATTATTAGTTGAATGTTTAAGAAGCAAATAAAAATCTTGTTGATCAGATAAAATAGAAAACCAACCATTAATAACAGAACGTCTTTGACCAGAATCATCCATATTCTGTCCCATCCTATATGGTGAGAAAGAAGAATGAATTGGTGAGAGGAGTCCAAGTTCTTCATTGTTTGTAGATGAGCTGCTGCCATCACCATCATCACGACGACAATTAAGTGGTTCTCCACACTGACTGCAAGTACTTCGACTTCTTTCCTCATCCAAGCATAGACACAGTTTCTGAAAAATTGTATTAATTTTTTTATAACATATTATATATATATCTCAGTTTACTTGATGAGAATTCAGACACAATAAGCACAACTATAATGAAGAATAAACTATAAGCATATAATAAAATAATCTGGAAATAACGCACAACAAAATTTTTTGCATTTATTAGAATTTAGATGGCCAATTTAAAATTCTACATGCTGTAGCTATGAAACTACTGACAGCCTAAGACTATAATAATTTAAGACTAAGAAGAAAGATACATTCTGCTTCCCTGTACCATGGAATAACAGAATACTATGAAGTCCAAAAATTAAAAGCTTTTAACATGCGTGGTAAAAGCTTCTAAGGGTGGCTTTTCAAGGAAAAGGAATATCACATTTTTGTTACACAGCAGAGCAATGAAGAAAACTTCCATATAGACAGCCAAACTAAAAATGCAGAGTGCTTTGTAAAATCTCCAAATTCTGTAAATGATGCAAATCAATTCTGCTAATGCTAACTGAATCTGGCTAATCAATATTTATTAATAATCTATTAGCCCATTACAAGTCAAATTAATTTAAAAGCATAGATTTCAATAAATTGCTATAAAATTAAGTTTAAAACACCAAGATTAAGATAAATGTGAAGTAAAATTAAATTCTAAGATTTTTTAGAAAAAATAATTTTAAAAAATCCACAGAAAATAATTTTTTAAACCTTTTTTTACATAAATATTAAAAAGATTTTAAAAATATTGTAAAATATATTTAAAAAAAATAAAGATTACTTTACAATTCCTTGCATTATCTCAAAAATAAATAAAAGAAAAAAATTTAAAAAATTTCAAAATGACAACACTTTTGACTTCAAAATCTGGCTAACTGGTGGCCTGTTGAAAATTGTTTAGGAATTTGGGAATACCTATCGACTTGTTAGCAGTGGCGAATCCAGGATTTGGATTGGGGGGGTGGGGTGCTGAGGTATAGAAAGTTTTGAATCGGCGTGACGAATGTCAAATCTTATGGCTTATGTAAACCAAAACACTTTAACTTTACAGACTTGACTCACCTGACAATAAGAATCGTAAAGAACACTATCGATAATTTAACAAAAAACACAATGAAATAACTAGCAAAAACATGTTTTTGACCATGTCAACGCTGCAAATATGAGTGGAATGACTACAAAAATGGGAAAACTTTCGAGCCTGTCAAAAACCAGAAAGAAATTTTTTTTCACTTTTTAAAATAAAATAAAGAATTCTGGTCCAGCTCGGGGGGCTGCAGCCCGATAGCCACCCCCCTGGATTTACCACTGCTTGTTAGACAGAGCAAAAAAAAGAAACAATGGAATGCATTCGGTTAGTCTGTCTAAAATACCTGGTCACTTGTTCACAACTGTATAAGTAATTTATTACTAAATAGCCTGAAACATGTTACATGCCATTTTATCAAATGTCATAAAATGAGCAATTCTGCTGCCTGTTCACATTTATAAATAATATGTATTTTAAACCTTCAAATGTCATCAAAACTTCACAATTTTTGTAAAAGAAAACAAACTTTTACAGATTTCAATAATAATGATCTCGGTGCTTGATTGTAATAGCTAGAACTAGATAAGAGAAATAGCAATAGTATTGTTTTCTGCTTTCAAAATTTAAATTTAATTCTGACAAAATAAGATGAAATTTAAAATATAAGCTAACCCGCACAAAGATTCAGACTGAACAAAATTTTGGTTATAAAGATGTAATAAAATGAAAAATCTACTGATCACACAGTTTTTTTTTTCTTCCAGTAATTCAGAGATTAAGAAAGATGATATACATTATGCATTTAATTAGAGAATTCAATTTAAAACTTATTTCCCCAGAAATTCAAATTGTGATACCTTGATTTTTAAAAAAGTAAAAACAAACAATAACATCATGCTTCTAACATATTTATATGTTCCATAAAAAAAAGCAATAAAAAAACAGCTAATGCTCGTACAATGGGATTTGTCTGGATGTGATTGTAAAAAAATTTACAGGAGTATAGCTATATGAAAAAAATACATTTCGATAAACATATTATATCTAGACCATTAAAAAATTCCTAATAATTAACAAAAATAAAAAATTAACATTTAAAGCAAGTTTCTAACAAAAATTTGGAAGGGAAAAGAATAAGCACTTAATTCATTACCTTTAGTTCTAAGTTATCTCGAATAAGTTCTTGCTGCTTATTCTCCAGTTCTTGCAGTTTACTTTGATAAGATGCTACTTCCTGCCTCATAACACTTGCTGTGTAACGACCAAATCGCTGCCATTCTCTAGCAAGTTTACGACCTTTTTGCCTATCATCATCCAAAAAGCAGCACAAATCTCTTAACTCCTGATTGTCATCCCGGAATCTTTGATTCATTTCATTTAAGTTACGAATTTCTTGCAAATGAGCCTGTAATAAAAAAAAAGTAAGAAACATTTGAAACCAAAATGAAAAAAGAAAAAAAAAAAACTTGCATCAAATTCTTTTAACTTGGGTGTAAATGAAATTTTTAAATACACAGAATTTGAGAAAAATAAATTTTCATATATTTTGAAAGAAATTTATAAAAACAAAAGAAAACAGCTTTAAGAATTTCACTTGTGAGACGTTTTAAATCTAGATAATTACCTGCATTCGTTGGTTAATGTCTTTTACAAGTGCTCCATGGCTCATCATCAACTTCATATTTTCTGCCTCTGCTCTTCGCAACTTTCGAACTAATTCTTGAGGGGGCAGGCGCAGCAATTCCTCATCACTCATTCGAGCGTTTGTTCCAGTGGCCATAATGTAGAGCAAAAGCAACCTTCATTCACATAATTGAAAATCAATAGAATGTGTAATACCTTTCCTTATAATTTTTTGAAGTTCAGAAATAAACGCCTTCTAAAATAAGAAAAAATATTGGTAATTTGTTAAAATGTGGAATATTTATCAAATAACTTCAAAAATAGAAAATTACTCCAATATATAGGATATTAATCACTCCCTTCAATTTTTCATAGCATGAAAATTATAAAAAAAATGAAATATGAAACCAAATAGCAATATATTATAATTATAAAAGTTCCATACCAACTTGCAAGTTTTAGTATCTATATAGAATTATTTTAACCCATATATTGTAAAAGAAATACATGTAAAATGCTTTAGAACTCGCATATAAAAATGAATAAATAATCATAAGAGAAAATCTTTCCGAGCTTTAAGTCAATAAGAAGTTATTTGAAAGCATGCGAAAGCTGTGATGATAGAAACTGAAACAACTGCGAAAACCAATTTAAACGAGAATCTCCTTCACTAAAAAATTCCATTTATAAAGTTTTTAAAAAATAGGTCAATGTTCAATTCATCCTTCAAAATTTTTATAAAAGCACATTTTTATAAGTAATAATTCAGAAAATATTTACGAGTATTTTCAGGGTTTTGGTTTACTTGACAGATACAAGTGATTTCGTCTGCTTGTTTTGTTTTGTTTCATTAGCTCTGGAATTTTAATTGTGTCAGTTAAAGTTACAGCGATATTCTTAGACGGATGCAAATATTTTTGTCCGCCCTGCCACATTGATCTTAAATTTTCGTTCATTAAATGCTATAATAATCGAATATATTTGTAGTATCAGTAAAGAAATCGTCTATCATAAATGTGCGTGAGAAGATTTTTTAGGAGAAAAATAGTGACATCAACCTACTAGATAATAATTATGAAATTTTTGTCACGAGGTATCCTATTATTTACAAACAAAAACCTTGACGCATGTGTCATATATTGATAAAATTCATTATTGCTGACTCAGAATAGAAATTTTAGTTTCTACAAAGAAATTGCTGTTGTAGTTCGTTCTATTCAGAGTGTTGCGTTATACGCTAAAGCGCATTAAGATGTTTCTTAAACTTTTTTCTTTGGTTTTTCTTATTGTGTTTGTGGAGAGTATTACTATTTCCAATTCCATTCCAAAATATTTAGATGAACCCTCTAATAAAGGGAAATTATGGGCAGTTCTTGTTGCTGGATCTGATTCTTGGGATAATTACCGACATCAGGTGAGTTTGTATAAATGAATACGCGTAGCATAAGACACCGAATAATATTTTTAGTATATTCTATTAAATCATACAAACAGTTCAAAATGTCCTGTGCCTCTTTAAAAGAAAAATACCTATAAGCTACAGTATTTACGGAGATATTTTAAACTTTTTGCATTATATTTTTCAACATATTTGCTGTTTTGAGGGTTTATGTGGAGTTAACATTTTAACATAATCTGAGTCAACTGTCATTTTTTAACAATTCATTCCATGAAGCTCATAATGTTTCATTTCTTGTAATGTGCCTGGATAATTTAACTAACTTCTTTCTCTTTATAGGCTGATATATGCCATTCATATCAAATTTTAAAAAATCATGGAATTCCTGATGAAAGAATAATTGTGATGATGAAGGATGATCTTGCATATAATTCAGAGTATGTATTTAGAAAAAAAATCATTAAAAATAAGTAGAACTTAATAAGTTGAATGTTTAAATATTTTATTAACCATGTCTTTTTTTCAATTCTTAGTAATCCTACCCCTGGCATAATTATCAATCATCCTAAAGGGAATGATGTTTATAAAGGTGTTCCTAAAGACTATATCGGACAAGTAAGAATTATTTATTTTGTATGCGCTAAACAGAAATATTTGATGGTATAAATCCTGCTATATATATAGAAATACTATACATACTTAAAATTGGTAAGTTCCTTTGCATGCATTTGTTAATAGGCAGGTAAATTTCTGTTCAGAAGATGCAAAATAGTTCAATTCATAATTTAGAATGGAAGAAAGTAAAAAGAGTTATGTAATGTTGATTTTCTAAAATTTGTTATAAACAAACTTTAGAAAATCAACGTAACTCATTTTACTTTCTTTCATTCTGAACTAAGGAATGTTATCTTGCATAATTTTGCAAGATTTATTGTCAAACATAACTTTTTGATGGTCAGCAGTAGGGAAGGTAAACTAGTTTTTTAACTGTGAAAGTTTGTTGCTTGAAGTTTTTAAATCAAATCTCAATATTTTCAATTATTCAAAACTGAATCTGAAGCACTTTCTTAAATCAATAATATTAATATAATCAAATATAATTAACAATAATCAAATATAATAATGACGTCGTAGCAGCGACGAAACTAGGCATTTTGGCGCCCGGGGCAAAATCTGCGATAAGCGCCCCCCTACACCAACAAATAACACATAGATTAGTTTGCTTAAAATCTTAATTAAAATCTACCGCTCTATACTGAAAAAGGACTGGCGCCTAAAAATAAGAAAAGGAAAATACTACTATGGTTGTAATATTTTATAAAGAAAAAAACACGTGTATAAATTAATTTTGTTTGACCTAATACAAATGCGCCGAGTTCAAATTTTGCATAGTGTACGTTAGAAAAAACATGTGCAATAATATAACAATGATAATATCCTAAGTGTTCCACTTGAAAAATTAATGTTTCAAACAATTTTTCAGATGGATAGGTTAGTTTACTCTGTTAACCATTAAACACTCAAATTATTTTAGTTTAATTTTCCTCTTCTTTGCTTTAAGAGTTTTTATTACATCATCGTAAGAAATCTTTGATGCCTTCTCATGCTCAATATAAATCACTGCAAGATTAGAAATGCGGTCTTGCTTGGTTGAATTTCTTAAATAGTTTTTTTATGATTTTAAGTTTGCTAAAACTTTTCATTCGATGCGACAGAATCTGGTAGAGTCAAGTAGATTCTTAGGGTCGTGGTCAAATTTGAATAGTTTTCATGAAGACCAGTTGTATATAAATAATTTTAAGTCAAGGGCAGTAGAATTCAGCTTACTCTTTTTTGATTCATTTCCACCTAAATTGTCGCTACTTACCACAGTATACTTAAAACTCTCTATTTCAACAGACAGTTCATCCTTGTCCAGGTCGTCTCGATACAAATTTCTCAGAGTACTAGCCTTCTCTCTTCAAGTTTTTTTTATCAAGAGTCGTCAGTTGTTTGGGAGACAAGAATCCGAAAATTTCGTTTACCTTTTGCATTGATTGGAATCGTCTCTCTAACTCAGCTTCTATTCTATCATTCACTTGCAGTAAAGCAAGTTTGAATTTTTTATGTTGAAAAATTTCAGAGCTTTCATCTTCACATTATTGTCAAAAAATATTTTCTTCTTTCTCTTCCTTACCTCCTTGCAAGATTGTTCTGCTTCTTCAAGGACTTCATTCACAATTGTACCTCTACAATCTTTTATAGGCGTACTATATACAAATTTAAGAGAAATTTGTTATGTTATAATAATTAAGTCAAATATAGCAAAAAATAAAGCGATGATAAAAGATAAATGAAATACACCTTAAGTTTATTCATTCTTGTGATTATGAGAAACACCAGCCTGACGTGTCCTGGCGATTTATTCGATGTTTGGACTTATATTTGGAAGGCACACTCATTTCCTCATCATTACATTGAAGATTTCCTCTCTTTTTACACATAATGGTGGTGAAAGGAAAATATCCTAATTCACATAAATATGTTGAAAATTGTTGTAAAAAATTTAAAGCTTTTTTAGATATTGACACATATTCTTCTTTTATGGAAGACCAAAAAGCAGAAGCGGCCCGGTTGGTAACTTTACCAACAGGGCAAAGCAACAGTATGGCGCCACCCCCCCCACACAAAACCATGCTTTTTTTTTAATTCTATAATGTCTGTATTCTAAAAGTTGAACAAACATAATATTTTAGAACATAGAAATATAAATGTTTTACCTGCAAATATGACTTAACAATATCATGACGAAAATTTATAAACTCCAGATATATTTAAGATTCTATAGTGGTCTTATTTAATTTGAAATAATTTAACAAATTTATTTTAAAAATACAATATTTGCCGTTTTTCCGGAGCTCTCGTGTCTATTAAACAATTTTTCCCTTCTATCTCCCGCTTCGGCGCCACGGGCAGTTGCCCGGTTTGGCCAAGCCTCGGGTCGGCCCTGCCAAAAAGGTTTGAAGAGACAATTCCTTGTGTTTAATCATAAGGGGGAAAATGCAACCAGAAAGGTTAGCTCCTTGCAATGAAAACTTTCTTTGAACTGGAGAACTGATAACAAAAATAGTAAATATATTTGTTTTTATATCTGGACACATATTTCTCTGGAATACCGTAGGGCTCACTCGAAAATCTTCTAGGGCGCACCTTTTGAGAACCACTGCTTTAATGTGTTCCTAATGTAGACAAAATTCAAAAGGACAACAACTTGCCCAATGATAGTTTTGAAATACTAATACTTAACAAAGAGAACGAGCATATTAACACCACTTACCTTCATTGGTATTTGATTTTAGCCACGATGACAAAATGAGGAGGACAAATGACTTTGTTTCTCTCTCTGTCTTTAGCCTTTTTACGGTTTTGAGCTCCCGACAATTTTCTGGACATCTTCCGTTGAGTAGCAGAGTGAGGTTACGTTATGTAATTGTCTTCTACCGTCCGTCTCAATATCCGAAGACTGCCCCTTTTGGACGATTTTACTCAGTAAAGGGGTGATAGGGGGTGTAATATGAGTCCATTTCCAAAGTCCGGACAGACGCAAACGCGGAAGGAGGCTGTAGTGCGATACGTACCCACATTCCTACGCGAATCCATCAGTCACACCCCTCAGCACCCTGCGTCTCGTTGCGCTGGCGTTGCTTGGGTTTTATCAACAGACACATCTTAATTTTACGTAATTATTTAATAACATTACAACTGATTTTGTTTCCGGGCTAGAATTTAAACAGAAAATTGACATTTAGTAAAATATATTTTTATTTTTATACTATTTTTTTTATTTTTCCCCTAAATTTTTCACCTCCCCTGGGCTGGCGCCCCCTCCTGACTGGCGCCCGGGGCAACTGCCCCGGTTGCCCCCCTCTTGTTTCGTCACTGCGTCGTAGTATAGCATAAAAAATATGTGCATTTATTTATTAAATGGAGTTATAATCTTTTGATGTATTATATTAATTCCAAAAATAATTTCAAAATCTTTTTTTTTTTTTTTTTCCTAAATTTAGCTTATTTGGATTTCTTTGCAGAAAAATTATGTTTGAAATATCAGATGAAAAATAATGATTTATAGCTTCAGAAACTGTTGTTTTCATGCTATTTGTTATAATTTTTTTTATTTCTTTGCATTGTTTTTCCTATTTTTATCTTCTTTAAAGGCAGTAACACCAGAAAATTTCATGGCTGTTTTGAGAGGTGACAAAAAGGCAATAAATGGTACTGGAAGCGGAAAAGTTTTAGAAAGGTGTGTATACAAAATAATTTTATTTCAATTTTTAATATAAAGTTTAAACATGAATAATTTATATAATCATTGTGATAACTCATTGAGTGTTATATTTTACAATAATGAACTCTTATGTAAAGTTTGGAAATTTTGTATACTCTTTTCATCAGTTTCAAATCCTCTAATTTCTCTTCCACACGCCATTTTCAAGGCTTGTAGAAGAAATAATTGGAGGATTTTATTTAAAATAGTTACTAGTGTTATTTGAATGGCACACAATTATTTTTTTAAAATTGCTTTATAACACTTCATTTTAAAAACTACTGTACTTACGAGTGTATTTTATTTGCTTATTTGTAGTATGGAAATTTTTTTAAAAAGTATTATTGCCATAATATCTTATTTCTCTAATGTATCATTTTTAAATGTAAATGGGATTCAACTTCATTAAAACAGTTAGAAAAAAAAGTTTCTTTTTCAAAAATTTATTTGTATTGGATTTTAGAACCATTATCTATGAGATAAAGGAACTCGCTAAGTTAGATGACCAAAGGCTAGGTTTAACCCCTATTATTTTGAGCTATGATATTATGAATATTTTTTCCTTCAAAAGAAGCTAAATTGTATAATTTTTTCTTCATTTATGAAGTTTAGAAATTATGCAGATGTTGCATTTTTTTTTTTTAATAAAATCAACGTCTGTATTTTTTAAGTTCGTGGTTTTATTTGTATACAATTAATAAGCAATGACATTTTCCTAAAGTGTTCTGTGGTAATTTATTTTTATATTTTTTATTGATTCAATGAATACGTAAATGGAACACACCATGCTTTTTTCAGAATTGCTTTTATTTCTTGAACTGACTTTCTAATACAAGGAATCCTGCAATTTTTTGGGGGCAGCATTTGCATAATTCTTTTTGTTTAATGAATTCTGAGCTTCATTATTTCTACCTTACTTCATTTCACTTCTTATTCATTATTATTATTTTTTTTTTGTTAGCAACTGAGTTCTTTTCAGTTAAATTGTATAAAATTCTAGATGTTCTCTATCGTATACAATGACATGAGAAATGTTGGATGTGTAAAGACATTTTTTGGTACTTGCTGTCATAATAATATCATGAATTTGGATAATTGGAGACCAGAATTCAACTTGAGATAAATTATTAAGTTTAAGTTTTTAAATAGTTATGATGTCTCCAATCCCTGACCATATTTAGGCAGACTGCGCATATTACCAGTGAAACATTCAATACAGAAAGAATTTTGGTAACGCATCCAAACCTTTTATTATCTCAGGAAGGGGATTGCTCAGAAAGAGGCTTGTGATTTTAAAAGTATGTGGCAGATCCATGCCAGACATTTAAAGCTATAGTGATTAGATTTTGATAGGTATGGGGAAAAGGCAAAAGCCAGCATGATGCAAAAGTTAAAGTAAAAGTGTTTTTATCTTTGAATTTAAGTAGAGAGAAAAAGAATTAATTTTTAAAAAATGGAAAAATATTTCCTTTCTTTTTTCCCTTCCTTCAAAATTTTTAAAAAATTATTGTGAAAATTTCATGAGTAAGAAAACATTTTAATTATATTTGATGTGCAAGTTATGTAAAAGTTTAAAATTTGTTTTTTAAAATTGATAAAATAATGATTTTTATTTAGTGGCCCAAATGATCATGTATTTGTATATTTTGCTGATCATGGAGCTCCTGGACTAATAGCATTTCCTGATTCTGTGAGTTAAATATCTTTATTGTTTTACTTTCTCATCTTTTTACTTAAGTTTTGTGATTTTCAGATCTGTGATTCTTTTGACATTTGTATAATAGAAATGACTTGTAAATCATACAGTAACAAATTAGCCCTGAAAATATGTTATCTTCATTAAAGTAATATTCTGGAAGTGCAATATGCAAAAAGATACTCGAGAGCCTCTTCTCAACTGTGTTTTACCCGTTCTTCAGATCTTTGAAATACTAGCTGTCCTAATCTTCTGATGGCTGATTATCTTAATATAAATAAAAGTCATTGTGGCTATGTATGTGGGTATGTTTCACATCTCCTAAACCAATGGACTACTTTCAACCAAATTTTCACACTTATTATTTAAGACAAGGGGAAGACACTTATGAACTTTTTCATAAGTCCAAAAGTTAATTCAGTCAGTTAATTAGAAATTAACTGAAACAGTTTTTTTGCCGTAACTTTGGAGCAAATTGTCTGAAAAAAAATATTTTTACGCCATCTTAAACTTTAAATTTTTTCCTTTTCAATGATACCAATTTTATATCTGACATTTTTCCTTCAATTTTTATTAATTTTTTAAAGTTTAAGAATTGTTAATTACGTGCAGACGATTTTGAAATAACGCAAATTTATAGCTACTACGTTGCTAGGCAATGGTTAGACTTTGAACTATTTACCTTTATTTCTGAAATTTTTGCTTATTTTTATAAATATGTTTTATATAAGAAGAGAGTCAACTTTTAAATAAGAAGAGAGTCAACCAACAACTTTTAAAAGCCTCAAATCATATTAAAATTTCAGTTAATTAGAAATGAAGCAAGATTTTGGCAATGTCCGTGATATTTTTCGAAAATATGTATTATGTCAAAAAAACTATTTTTACACGTAATAAAAGTTTAAAAATTAACTTTTC
Source organism: Araneus ventricosus (assembly GCA_013235015.1). Taxonomy (NCBI): domain Eukaryota; kingdom Metazoa; phylum Arthropoda; class Arachnida; order Araneae; family Araneidae; genus Araneus; species Araneus ventricosus. The sequence goes on along the minus strand of BGPR01020766.1, from coordinate 986 downwards.
ATGACATGAATTTCATTACCATTCAATTCGTTACCCTCATTTTAATAATTTTTCAAAAATTGAATTGTGTATAAAATTTACAATTTATAACACTTTTTTTTATTGGTGAAGAACAGGAATACATAAGAACTGTTCCTAAATCACATTAGAAGAATTTTGGATGAAGACGGATTTTTTTTTTTAATTCATATTTATTCTAACACTTTTTCTCAATGAAAAATTTACTATGTGATTGTCTCAAAACGTCTATTAAAATCTTTCTTATGCTGCAAGATTTATGAAAAAGAGTTGAAGTACCTATGCAATAAATGCTAATAATTTATGGAGAAAATTAGCTATCAGTGGTTTTTAAAAATTGTCTCATTCAACTGATATTCTCATTTTAATTAAACATTTCAGACGATAAAAGAATTTTGGGTATTGTAATTTTCTATGCAAAAGTAGTTTTTTACATCAAAAATATTAGCCATGAAAGTACTTTAATCCTGAGCAACGCTGGGCATAATAGCTAGTAAGTTATAAATTCTGAAATCAAACCTAGAAATCCCAACTACAGCAAATCAGCTGAAGACACTATGTTAATTTTCAAATTGTTAACATTGTGCTATTATTATGGAGGAATTGATTAAATTGTGAATATTGTCATTCAGTGAAGTGGTCTCTTGCTTACTTCTTCTGTGTTTTGTCTTTCCAAATCTCTATGCATTCCTTGGCTATATTTATTGAAGTTATCTAATTGACTTTTGTACAGTTAATTCAGGGCATTATGATAACATGCATAATGCCCTTAATTAGAAACAATGGAACAATTAAAATAAAATTAATAGCAACACTTGCATTTTTTCAAATAAATTTATAAATAAAAATATTTGGAAAAATTTCATTATAACCAATGGAAATCATTTTAATAGACAGAATTAATTTTTGATTTTTAAATTCATTTTTAAATTTGATTTTTTTTTCATTAAATGTATTTTTAAAAATAT
>BGPR01020765.1:0-27447 GCA_013235015.1 Araneus ventricosus | reverse complement strand
TTTATTTAAAGAATGAAATTCACAATCTTTGACATTGTGTATAGTTCGGTCGATTCGAGAAACTGCACTTAATATGTGAGTTACTTAAAATGAAAATTGTTCGAAAGACCTCTCTGCTTTATTTGCATTCAGTTCATCATTATATTACAGATTATGAAAAGATATAGTTAAAAGCTCAGAAATGTACTGAAAAATAAAGCTTATAAATACTGCCAGCAATCAAGTTTAGTTTAGGTAGATAAGCGTCCCCTTTTAAAATTACACTAAGGATAATCTAAAATGGACTTCGCTAATTTGAATAGTGGTCTCATGATAAGGGCGACATTTGAGCCAAAACTTCCACACCACGCCATCAGAGTGCCTACTCAGCAGTTAAATATAATGATCATCAGATCACTTCTTTGAAATCGTGGCAGTTGATTTGTTGAAAAAAGTTTGAGACTACTTAGGCAAGTCAAATAGCCTACAATAGCCTACAAATAGCAAGTAAAATACCACACATACGCATTCATAAAACTCTCAACGCCTGATGCAAACTCCCTACCGTTCCTACCATACTCCACATTCCCGTAATATCGATATTACTCTGGATATAATTTATTTGTATATTGACCGTTTAGTCTCTGAAACTGTCAAAGCAGGCATATCCACTTCAAATGGAGTGGCAGATTTTCCGAATATTGGTGTTGCAAATATCAAACAAGGAGCAAATACCTTCTTTCTACGCGATTAACTGACTTTTAAAGGAAAACTAATCAGCAATGGCGTTATTTGCCGAAGATCAGCAATGATTCTAAACATTAAATCAGACATATAATATTAAGATTACCCAGTCCTGGCCTAGGCTGTGCGGTACAAATGAGTAACATTTTACAGCTGGTTGAACAATTTTTTGTTTAACAATTTTCAAAGACGGGAAACAAAATTTTAACTGGGCGACAGTAACTCTCATTCTTTAATTAAGAGTTCCTCGCAATGAGACACGACTATCCATATTTTTTATTATGCCTTTTAAGCTCATTGATTGCCACCCACTAGGTCAGTTACTTTTATATGAGGTCCAAATTTAGCACTATTTAATTAAGTAGAGTATAGATGAGGCATTTTTTAAGACTTCTATATAGTTAAGTCAGACTATTACCAGTGTATTTTCCTACAGCTCATATTCCTTCAATCAGTTTCATAGAGGTCATTAGAGCCATGCAGTAAAATTTAATCCTACGCAACATTTTGATTATTGTATATTAAAGCCTAACATTTCTAACTATATCAGATCCAAAAATAATTCTAGATTTAAAAACCAGTGTTATATAATCAGAAACTGTTTCCAAACCAAACGTGTTTTAGAAATGTTTACTTCAATATTCAATTCTTTTCCGATAACACTGCAGACCGATTCAAAATTTTCAAAAGAATACCAAATCTGCACAGTGCAAAGCATTTTCTCTGTCACATGTCTCATTTCATCGGTGGTTTGCACAATTGCTGAAACAAAGTTAGTTCCGAAGACAATTCTCCAGATCCCAAACTTTCAATCGCATCGAGCACAATCAAAAACTGATTTAAATTTAAATCTTATTTTGGGATAACAAAGGAGCGATTACACGCGATTGTCATTCCTATACCGCCGGCAATTCATTAGATAGAAAATGCTAATAGCTTTCAACTTGGTAGCATTTGATTTCCATTATTAAGGAAATTGTTCCTGTCTACGACAATGCATCGAAGAGTCTGTCTAATAGGGTGATGTTTGGTCGCAATTAACAATTGAAATACTAGATTAAATTCTGAATGAACCGTCATCTTTGTATCAAAATAGGCTTTAACAAATTAGGATATATTGACAAAATATCAAAATAGGATTAAAATTCATGTTCTGTTGAAAATAATTACAAGTTCAAAGCGCTGCTTTATAGATAAACGTTCTGTTTTGAAGTTGCATGAGGGCTATTTTGGTACGGACCTAATAATTTCAAACCAGACATTTGACCTCGACAGATTATTGTGCAGCTCGCTTTCATGACAAATCTTTGATGGAATCGCATTTCAAATCCACAACCCTTGACACTTTAAACATATAATAAGGCGCTAAGGTACTACTATAGTGAACATGGTGAAAAATATATATTGAGGAAGAAATAACGAATATAGAACGGTGGTACCAATTTATGCAATAAGACTTAAAACAGATAAATCGATCAAAAATTTTCGAAAGAAAATAAAATTAGGCATGAAAAACTCTCGTTCCTAACCTGATATTTAATAATATTTATTCACTGCTTGAAAAATTAAAGCATCATCCTGTTTTCAGACATTATTCTAATCTGACGTATAAAATCTAATTAAAATTCCTGAAGTTGTATGTATTTCTTCCAAGGCATTGAAAAAATGACGTTTCATATGCAAAACCGCATCGATGACGTAAAATAGTTAATTCTCAAAATTCAAGAAAACCGTCGGTAGGCAAAAAATCCCAAATTATTTTCTTTGTGCTGAGCAACATTAGGAAAATCGGAATACATTTTGTAGAATTATTTAGAATAATGTCTCAACTTCATGATTTATCAAAATTAAAAGATTGGCGAAATATTCATCAACTGGAAAGGGATGCATTACAAATAGAAGTGCCAAATTTCTTGGGTGCTTGTAAAAGTGTAATTTGTCGACTTTGGAACCGATTCTGAACTACAGGAGATAATCATAGAAAATCAATCCAGGAGTTTCCACCTTAAACGACCTAAGACTGCTATCTGTCTATAACAGACCGTAGGAACAGAATAGGTCAGCTGCAAAGGGAGCTTTTCTGGGATACAGGATCAGGTGCATCGACAGAAACTGATTGCAATCAGCAGCATGTTTTGCATTAAATTTGTTTTTTGTAATGTTTTGCATTTTGTAAACATTAAAAGTAAAATATTGTAGTGTAAAGAATAACCGGTCGGACGAGCGCCGTTGTTGGGGCAGCACAGAAAATGAAAAGAAGCCATATTACCACAAGATGCTCTACAATATTTATACGAAATCTTTACGATGTTGTGCGGTATTCAGAATCATTGAGATATCGCAAAATATCTTTAGGGTGGCATCTAATACGGTGTCATCAAGTTTTCCTCTCTGACAGCCAAGATTATGTTTGATGGCAAATAATAGACTTCTCTTCATAAGGAGGGAATGAATCATAAGAAAGAAACCCAATTTTGAGCGCAAAAAGTCACAGAATCGATGCCGTGTATTATTAGAGATTATGTCGGGCGGGAGTAAGGGAAGATGGAGTAAAGACCTGTATACACCTGGCGGTGTTAAAACTGTTCTTTGACTTTGGTTTTTCTTAAATTAAAAGTTAGCTTCTGGTAATGATTATTAAAATATTTCAATTCTATAATTTAAATTCAAACTATTCACTGTTAGCTACACGGTTATTTAAAAAAAGATAAATTATATGTTAAACTCATTAAATAGATGCATGTTAAGTGTTTTCAATCCACTTTTTATTAAAAGAAAAATAAGTCCGTTTTCGGTTTTCATTAACTCGGTACTGGAAACATTATCTATATTAGATTCAAAAATGAGATCAAAATGGTCGTGAAAATGCATTTTTTATTGTCAAGTGGATATATTTTTTTCAAAAGAATTTTTTAATGGCAAATACCAAAAATAGAAATAAAATAAATGTCATTGAAGGCTGTGTACAAACGCAGATAATTGCAGAATTTATGAATACAAATCAAGATATCAAAACGAAAGAATGAATGAGAATACAATAAAAATAAAAGAAGACGCTCTACTCTTTTGTGTATTGCTTGTTCTACTTGAATTTGAACATACATAAAGAAAAAAATATTATTCGAAAAATTTTGCATTTGACAAAAATTTCGAATAAAATGATTCATTAAAGACAGTTGTGAAGAAAGCAGAATTCGCTGTCGAGTTAAAAATGTACCACTTAAAAATATTTAAGATGTTTCGTTTGGTAAAATTAAAATACATATTAATGGTAAAATATTTAGCAAGATACATGTTAAATATTTACCAACTATTTCTGTAATATTTCAACGAAAAGTTTAGAAAACCTACTAAAGTATTTAAAATTTTGCTTTCTATTTGAAACAAAGAAACTAGAATCAAATTGTATCTTTTAGCATATTTTTTAGAACTTAATTCGATTTACACAAGATAGAGACGGCAGTTGAAAATTTCATATGAATATTGAAACTGAAAATTATTTAGAAACGTTTGATTCTCTTATAAATTCAAATTTACTTTAAGAAATATCTCGACTTTCATATCCCAAAGGCGAATCGAATTCAATCTTAAGTAAAATGGTATTGAATCAAATATACTCTATAGTGAAAGTTAATTAATCTTTTTAGAAAGTGTATCAGATTTTTCAATGCAGAATAAAAATGCACCAAGTAAGATGCAAAAAAAAACATCTAAATAAAAATTTAAGTCTTTAAGAAAAAACCAAAAGTAATACTGAATATTTGCAAAAATATGTAAAATTTAATGAATTAATTAGGATTCTACAAAGAAATATCTCTCTCCATTTTTATTTTAAAACTCCTTTTAAATTACGAAATGTTTTCATTCACTAATACTGAAATTGATTTTTATTTGATTTAATGAAACTAAATATTTCCATACATCAATTTAAAAATAGTTTTCTTAATTGAATTATTTATACATATTTACTTAAGCATGCATCTTTTAAAACCTGAAATTAAAAACTGATAAAGAGAATCAAGTATCAATTTGTAGAATTTGAAAGCAGTAAAGCTGTATTCTGTATTATCCAAAACCTTCCTGAAATTTAATTTTCATTGAATCATCTGAATTTTACCAAGTTTCCTAGGAAAAGAAACCAAGTTACCTTTACTTACCAAGTTTCCTTTCCTTTTCTGAATTTTACCTAAATTACGCTAATAAAGCTGTAGCAAAAAAGAATTAAGATTTTGTTTTTGTCTCGCACAAAATCATCTTGAGAAACAGTTAACTCTGCTTTGAGACACCCAACATTCTCCTTCACTTTACATAATTATCAATTAAAATGTCCAGACACTAACAGATTCTACTGGTGCAAGTTTCAGACGTTGTTGTATGAAAATGTCTGCATTGTTTCGCATCGTTATCTTCAGGTTACAGAATCAATATGTCAAATAACCAGATGGCTGACTCTTCTGTAACTAATGGACTCTGACTCCGATATGTATCATGGGAAATTTATCTACTTATTAGACAAGGCACTCTGGAGACCGTTTCATAATAAGCTGAAAGGAGGTTGAATTTGCAAGTTATATAATACGTTTGTAATTAGGAGTAATAACTTCGAAGGATTTATTTCTAGGTTTCAGTTCAATCGACCCTTTTGTTGAAGAGGATTGTAAACAAATTGCGCAAAATTAAAACTGCGGTTGCATTAAAAGTTAACAAAATTTCAGGTGCCCAATTACAATAAAATAAACCCAATTTATCTTGACATTAGAATAATGGAAAACCAGAAAAAAATTATAGAATTTACTGAAGTTGAGGAGATAAAGAATGTCTCTTTTCTAAAAGTAGTATTTTTTATTTAACAGTGCATTAATACTAATACTACTCTTTTAGAAACCTGATTTGAAATAACTTTATTAAACATTTTAAAGCTAATTGCTTCATAAAATAATCTTTAAATCATAAGAATTTCTAGCTTAGCAGATTGCTGAATACATAGCTGGAATATTTAAGAAAATTATAAATTAATAATGTTGAAGCTAACCGATATTGCTAATATAGATGTTATGTGATTGGTATAAGAATAGACTACTAATTCTCTCATATATAACGTTTTAACCCATTAAAGACGGTTCAGTATGTTACAGGCTTTCAGATGCTTTCACTTAAGAATTGCGAAATCTAGTCTCGAGATCTTCGCTAGTTTTGAGAGGAGATAGGAATACAATGATGAACGCTGTTGTTGGACTTATTACCTTCTATTCCCCTCACCATCACTGCTTACATTGAACCTATAGAGGGTTTCGCGACATTTATTGAAAAAAGGGGAATTCTATGCTTTAAAACCACAAGGCAATTAATCAAAGTAGCGAGCTGGCAGATTTATTGGCTAAAACACTATCCAGAACCTAATTCATATCTAACGTTTCCGGGAAGTTTCCACATTGAAATGGGTTTGAGAGCAATCTTAATCCATGTTAATCTAGTTAAGTGTGAATCTAGTTCCAATCCAAGTAAAAATTACTCTTGATTTTATAGCGTAAAATTAATTTTTATAACACTGGGCAAGATGGAATTTCTATAGAATTAAAACAGATTGTATATGAATGCAGCATTTTGAACATGAGTATCAGTAAAAACATTTTTATTCTTTTACTGTTCGATCGCATGGCATTTTTTAATGTAAAGGAATGTATATAATATACATTAAGATTTCATTTCTGCAATATTAAATTATAAGTAAGATATATTTTTCGAATACCCAAAATCGAAACAGAAGACATGAACTGAAAATTACTTTCAAATATGGAAATAAATAAATAAATAATCGAAAAGCTTTATGCCAAAACTAAAAGAAAGGAAAAGACAGCGAAGATAAAAATTAATCCAAACCCAAGGATAACAGTTTTATTTCATAAATATTTAAGCACGTTCAAAAAAATAAAGCAGAATAATTCCCATTTTATATCCATGAGATTTAATTCTTCCATTTATTTTTTTCTGTGTTGCGGACTGAAGTCTTTTCAGCCTCATTTTTAGAATTGATATTTTCGGAAGCACACTCAAACTCCCGTTCACTGCGTTAATGATACCTAAAATGCTCATTTTATGAAGCTCAGCAAGCAATTGCGAATTGAAAGTGAAAGAATAAATCCATGTACTTTCTTGACTGTTCTTTAGATGATTTAAATAAACTCTTAGTTTTATTTTATATTCAGTCCGTCTGATAAAGAGAGTCCTCCCCTTTCTGAAAAGAAACAGATGAATCTTTTTCGGTTTGATGTATTTCGTTTCTTTGAAATTTTTTGTGCTAAGAAGCCTTTCACCTTTTTATGCGCAGCAACGTTTCTTGGGATAATAATTTTAGTATAGTGTAAATATTTTTTCTGCTTTATGTTATTAATTAAATGCTGTGGTATTTATTTTTAATACGTTATTTTTTCAAAATAATGTCTTTTTATATAAAATGGAATCGGCTGATAAAATCGCTGAAACTCACAAAATGTTTTTATAAAAATTTAGGCTTTCAAAAGCTTAAAAAAAGTGTAAATTCTCATCCTAATATTACGATAAATCTTTTACATTTTTAGAGCTTACAAACGAATGTTATACTTTACACAAATACAAAAAACAAAAAAGGAAAAAATAAACATAACATTTAATTACTACACAAAACCAGGTATTATCCACTTTAATTTATATTTGAATTCATCATAAGAAAGCAACGAACTTTTGAAGGAAAAATATGGAAATACGAGTTTCAGTTACTTAAAAAAATCATAGGAAAACTCACTTTTCCTATGTAAGTTCAAAATGTTTTTTAAATGGGTTTCGAAAGTAGAATACAATATGCTAAAAACGAAGTTTATGAAAAACTAGCAAAAATAGATAAAACGTGTAAAATGAATTTAAAAAAAATAAAATAGCACTGAAATCCAGCATATATTCCTTGTCAACTTTTCCTTTATAAAGCGTCTCTAATATCGTAGAAGTAGGTTGTTTACTCTTCCAAAATGCACACAAATGATATTTACGATGTGTTAAATTCTATTATAAGAATATAAGGGAGAGATGGAAATTTGGAAAATAAATTCTCGGGAGTTAAATTTAGATTTTATAAGTGAACCTGCCATGTACGCTGGCGTATATACATGTAACTCTGTCGGAGTCAAACTTAGTCCAATTGGTTTGATATTAAAGCTTGAAGAGAGGATGTCAGTTTAGATGTTGTCTTCGTCGTCCGACAGCGGTTTAAAATTACGAGGTGCGTTCCTCAATACCTCATTTTTGTTATTTCAAAAACGCAAGTTTATCAAATTAATTTATCCCAAACCTTCCAGAAAGTCCACTTAAGAAACTGTATAATTCAAGAATAGCAGAACCTATAGATTGACAGAAATACAGGACTCAGTATCTCTAGCATATTTTCCCAGGCCAGCCAGCCCTTCGGAAAATAGACGAAAAAAGATGTAATTATTTTCTTCGACCAGATATCTTCCCTCAAGTACCTCCATTAGTTCCTGCTCAACAACGAAACTACATTAGCTGCGTGCAATAGGTTCAGTTTTGGATTACGTCGCTGAATGCACCCCAACAATGTTTTGGCATTATGAGTAACCTGGAGACCTCTTACAACCATTGCTGAAATTGTATCAAACACTATTGCGAGACAGATGATGCAATATATATACATAAAATCCGATTTATTCTCAACAACAGAAATCTGGTCCAAAAGACCATATCCTAAGACTTCGTCTCTTCTGTAAACACAATATATCCTCTCTCCGTCATAAAACATTTTCATCTGTTGAGTATTCTTCAGCCAATTAGCCCCAAATATTTCTTTCCAGGAATTTGAATGATTCCTGAACTTTGCTTCAACCTCCATCGACTCGAGAATCCTTCTTTAAATCGTTCGCTTCAAAGAATAACGAACATTACAGCTATTCTTAGAATCTTTTCCATGGTGAATTGTTTTCCAAATGACTTTCACCGAATCATTAGACTTTAAAATATCATGAACGTTTAATCATGTACTTAGATTCTACTCTTCTGCTTTTTATTTGTTATTCTATATTTTTATTCACTTATTTATGTATGCGCAAATATTTTAGTATTTCTATCACACTTTATTATGTTTTGATGGTTTTTCGGTGCAACGTAAGTGTATTTAGTACATATTTTACTGTTTATATGTCAAAAATATTTTTATTATATTCTTTCTGTAATCTGAAGAGCCATAAAATGTAAATTTGAAAAAAATAATAATAACGAAAATTTGGGACGGCCTTTTGGCAATCAGCTCATTAAGGTTAGTCCTTTTTTCTTTAAATCCATATACTGCTTAAAAATTATAGTGATATCGATTCATCTGCCACAAGATTTATTGGTTCTTTACTCTAAATATGGATGCAATAAAGTTTCGCACATTCTTAGAAAGATATAGACTGAAGTGGAAAAGGAAATTTCGTTGAGGTGTGCTGAACTTCAAATGTTAGACTACAGCATGAATGATACCCCTATTTCTATATAGATTGAGTAGAATAGCTTTCGAAGACATTTTTTACGAATAATATTTAGATTGTTCTTTCATTTCTCGACTTCTTGAATTTATTCTAAGGGGAGATAACTAATATATTTACCAAAACAGGGAAAACAGTAGATAAGAATTAAGCAATCAGTTTTAAAATATATCGACTTCTGTATTATTTATATGGGCTTAATAAGTACAACTAGACATTCACCTACATTTCTAGTAGGACATGCATAAATTTGGAGGCCTAGATTACGTCTAGACACGGCTTGAATAAAATAAAAGGGAAGTTAAGAAGAGAACGACTTGAAGTTCAAACTTCCAAGGTTCATGGAATGATTTATTCACTAAACGAATAGAAAGCGCTTTTAGCAAAGTAAGTGGATTTTAATGCTTTGAATTTCAAGAGGTTTTCAAAATGCAAATAGAGAAGTTCTTTGGGTGATAGTAACATCCATCTTCGAACCGTAAATAAAAAGAGAAAGAACTGAAGTGTCTTTATTCAAGGAACTGAGTTCTCTTATTCTTAGCAAAGAAATTCTAATTTTTTAGGGATATATGTATGAAGATTATGTAGAAGTTGCGCCTTTTACATTTGATAGAATTTTTGAAATCTCATCATTCAAAAACGATTCAATTTGAAATTCAATTCAGGTGGAATCTTTTTCGAAGTACAAGAATCAATCTAAAATTCCATTTCTGCAACGTAAGTTTCAAAACTGTTTATATTTAGGAAATTGTATGAAGGGATGTTTCAAGAGCATATCCTTGTTATGCTAGATAAAATGAAAGCTTCTTCTAAAATCAAGAATAATAAAATCTGAGTGATCGAAAATTTTGTTGATTGTCTGTTTATAGTATTTTAGAGCTTCATTACAATGTAGTTGGTATTTCTATTATCAAACAATCTTATTTTCAACTTGTATGCGTTAAAATAAAGTCAGATTAAAAATCTAACTTTAAGGAATATTGCTATGTCCCAAAATTAATTCTGTAATTATCTCTGTGTTTTGAAATGTATTAATATCATTACGTATACAAGAATGATCAAAACTATTTTCCAATTTAGAATAATCATTATGAATACAAAAATTATTGACACTAAAATTTATTATATTTTAGATAATTGTAATTATAGATTTTAATTATTTTGACTATTAAATTTCACTCAAATTAATGACTGATCGCATCAACTTTTTCTTCCAAAGGAAGCTGTAAAATAATATTTTTTGGAAAAAATATTTTGTACTTGCAGATATAAATATCTGTAAAGAAAATATGCTCTGCATTATTACAGTAGAATATTGATTGCACTCATTGATAATGATAAATTACATTCTTCATCAATTTTTTGCCTAAATTACCAAACAAATTATATATTTAATAAAATAACTTTCTATAATCTATGAAAATTTGTAATCATATACATATTTTAAAACTAACTTCAGAGAGTGCCTTCTTTCTCCTATATTTTTTCTTATCCACGTGAGTACAACTCAATTTCTTCGCAACAAATATCATTGACAAAAAATTATGTTTGATAATAATTATTTTTTAACTAGCATCACAATTTTACAAGGAAGGAAACATACGAAAAGTACGTCAAAAGCAATTTACAGCTTATGATTTAATAAAAAGAAAAATTCCATATCAAAAATAAAATATTTAATGATTTTAGCAAATGAACTTCTACCATTACTAAACTTTTTATTTATTGGTAACGCATTTTGAATTCATACCGAGGATTGCTAGTATCCCTTATACATAAAACAACTACCGTAAAACCTGTTTAAAACGAACACTGTAAGAAACGGAATCCTGTCTGAAGCGGGAAAAAAATTTGATTCTGTCGAAAAATATAGGAAGATCCATAGTACATCCCCTCCTTAAAACGAAACCTGTCTAACGCTGAAACGAACAGAATTTCAAAGAACAATTTACAATAATTCATTATTGGAACGCATGTTCCAACGGACAAAAACACACTCGTTTTACATAAGTTCTTTTTCTTTCCCTTGGCAAAAAAAAAAAAATATTTCGCAGAACAAACCTTTTTTTTCAAATAATGCTGTGTATATCACACATTTTGAATGCATTGACACATCGCTGTCGTTTAGCTTTTTAGCCATTCAGTTTTAAGCGCTGTTAAGGAACGGATGATTTTTTTTATTCATAGCAATGCATAAAAAGAATGTTTTGGATATTGAAACAAAAATTAAAATAATTGAACCGAAAGAGAAAGTACGAGATAAGTAATTTCAGCATATAGCAAATTATTGAAAATTTAAAGTAGAAAAATTCAGTTTTACAAAATACTTAAGAAAAAGAATGAAATAACTGAACTGTGGTTACATGAAATGGCTAAACTAAGAGAAAACTGCGGGAGACAGACGACGAACAGATTAATGAAATTGTTTGGAAGTGGTTCGATGCAAGATACCGAAATCTGCCAATATACCTATACAAGCCGTACCGAAAGATATTGCTGAAATATTATGAAAAGCTGATTTTCATGCATCAAATGATGGCTTGATCCTCATACACTAATGAGCTCTGTATGAAGCGGAACCCTGTGTAAAGCGGAAAATTTTTCTAGTCCCTTTCGATTCCGTTCAGTATAGGTTTTACTGTAACTACCACGGTCAGAAATACAGGATGATAATGTCACTAGGGCATTTGATCAAATTATTCTCCAGAGTTTAATGTTTATTCAGAGAAATTCTGGAAATAAGATACCTTTTAAACAGATATCTAGAAAGACACGGTCTGTTTAATTTAGACATGGAGACTATGTAGACCACTACAATAGTTTAGTATTCTAGGATTCACAGTCTCAAAAATTACTACTAACCTTTCGAAAGAATCTTCGATAAAAATTAAGAGATCATATTATTATTTATATAAAAATCTCTAGAGAGATTTTTTATCCGAATATCGATAACTCAATAGTTTGGAAAATATTTACTTTATATTTGCATTGAGACAACGAATATAACAAAAAAATGTTCTCTTAATGAAATATAAAGTTAGAGTTAATATATCAAGCAATAAAACTAAATTTACGAAATTTTCTTTCAATAAAAGAATTTCTCAGTGAATCAAGTCGATGTGCACATTAATGCAGTGTGCAAGATTTTCATATGAATGCAAGTTAAATAGCCCGAAATAATGAGATATCCTTTCCACTAATGATACCCTCACCATCGTTCCGCTTCCTCCCCCTTCCATTTCTGAAAAGGATTTCGTCCGACATATCGTCTGAGATTAATTAAGCACTTAGGAATATTTAAGGAGACTGTCATTTAGAAAGTCTTCAGAGTGTGTTCGAAAATCTTCGGGTCCTTTTAACTTGCAAACATGTTTGATGTATGCAAACGACCGGATATCATCGCTGGGGATTATTAATTTGCTTAATGGCAACGACCACTCTGTGATTACTTAGAGTGGGATTTTGAGATTCGTAGAGAAGGTTCCGGATGAGTAGAGTACGTAGCTGCGACAACTTTCGTAGAGGACATTATTCATATTTTAACTTTATAAAAGTTCTTAAGTTAAATTAGTTTGAAGGGATTGCAGTCATGGTAAAGGGAAATGAGAGATGGGCCAGAGAAAGTATTAGAGTTTCATATTTTGCAAGCAATAGAAGTTTGCCAAAGTATAAGCTTTACAAAATATGTAAAATAACTAAGTAAACTTGGTAATTAAGGAAATAAAATATGGAGTAAGAAAAAAATTTGCTTTCAATTTAGTCTTTTTTTAAGGAAACTGAACACCCCAAAAATAGAATAGAATATTTTTTAACGAAATATTTGAAGTTAGATGGTACTTTTAAAAATCGATACAGACATTTCTGAAAGTTTATAATGCAACAACTGGAAGTAGTTACAATTAATTCCAGTGAGTTTGATTGAATTGAGTTTCTGCAAAATTATTTTTACATTCAATAGAAGTTTCATATTTCACATGTTTGTAATTCTGCTTTTAATGATTACTGTATACAGTAAAACTTCTCTAAGTGGCCGCACATCTCAATAGTTACTTTTGTTTGACAGGGAATTGGTGATTCATACTCACAATTTTATAATATCCCTTAGGAACGACCATTCAACGACAAACATTGATAAGGGGCATAAAATTGAAATGAAAAATTTACAACGACAGTTGAAGTTCGTTTAATGTAAAGTATAGATATTATATTGGTTAATCAATAGTTTGATGAGTAAATAAAACTATGGAATGAAGGTTGATGACAAAGCAATTTTACGCTAAGGAATAAATTAGTTCTAGATGAGGAATAATATTCAAATTAATTTGAAAAAAAGCTATATATAACTTAATTTATAACAACGTAAACATTAGTTAAAGTTTGGTGGCATTCCATAACCTTCATCCTCATAATTCAATTAGTAGTATACGCCAATCAAAAGCAACTGTGGTCCATTCTTTCGAAATAAGTTTTTCTTCTCTTTTGGCATTAAACATAGAAGCGCTTCTTCTGGATGAAGTTATGCACCCATTCATCACCTTCACCGATAATGATCAATAATGCGCAAATCTTTCCTGTTTCTACGCCATTATTCATCATCAAGAATCTCTTAACTAAAAGGTATTTTCAACCATCGCGTGAGTTGAGTTCCAGTGAAGGAAGAGATGAAGTAACAACACAAAAGAATGAAACGAATACTTAAATATTATACGCAGAGAAAGTATTGTAACCGTCAAACATTTTGCCCACGAGATTTTTTTGAATTTCCAAACTAAAGACCTGCCCGAATCCGGTAAAAGCATGTCTGAATTATGCCTGACCGTCTGTCTTTGAATATGAAGGCTTAAATCCATAATGAGATAGAAGCATGAAAATGGGTATGTAGTCTTCCCACGAAAATTGTAGAATTGCATAAAATTTTGTCAAAATACGTCATAAGGAGGCCTGAAATATGCTTTATCTAATCATATGCATAAGGAAGCGATAACTGTTTCCATGCTCACATTGGTGCCACTTACCCAAGTTGAGTGTCAAGCCGGAAAGGGACCAGTAGAGACAGAACCGCACCGAACCAAGATAAAATTAACAATCATTGTCCGAACAGCGGAAGTAGATAAGAAGACACAAAGAGCTGGGAGTTTTGTACATCTGCTCGACCCACACACGTGGGGAGAAACATGGTGAGAGTACACATCGTTCGACACGTGCGAGTGAGGAGAAATTCTGTATCAGTAAGTGTACAGAATAAAAACAAAATGTTCCCACTTAATAGATTTTGATTACCAGCAAACTAAAATAAACACAGCACTAATAATTGTTTGGGCAAATAAAAGCAATAAAACCATTAATTAAAAATTAATATAATTAAAACTGGCCATGGCGGACCGGAGGAAGCGGTAACTCAAAAATGTAACAAACTATAATTATGGAATCTCGTACTTGGTTTTGATAACAAAACTGTTGAATTTTAAATTCTGTATTCAATTGGTCAACGGGAAGAGGTCCAAAACGCATTCTCGATTCTGTTCACTATACAACGAAGCTTAACAGAAAACGCGCCACAGTACAGTATTGCAAAACTACATGAGAAAATCGACGGAGGAACACTTCTGCTGGTTTCACGTTGCAAGAAAAATTATGAACAAACTTTGCATATTATTATACTTGCAAATAATAATTATTACTTGCAAATTATCGGCAAGAAAATATGACGGGAGACTGTCTCTTCAAACAGCCATTGATGTTAAAGGCGTAGCACAATTTTACTCGTGTAACTCTTTTGTTCCTCGACGTTTCTCTTAAGTTTTTAAGTTACCCTCTAAAATAAGACATTAGTTTTCTTTTTAACATACTTAGTTATCGAGATATAGAGGATCTCCCATACCAAGGTTTGTTGCGTTTTGGCGTGTGAAACAAATTTCTTCCTGAGACCCCAATGGGAGGAACGTAGTCCTACGTTAAAAGGGAAATTCTCTGAAGAAAGGAAACAATCAGAAGGATCTGGCGTATGGCATTTATAATTTATTTCAACTTCCTATTCTTGCACTCATATAAACAAAATTAATTTAATTATGTCTAAGAGATCAAGAAGAATTTGAAGAAGTTCATATTTTAATTACTTTCGTGCGATTCGACAACAATAACAATAAAGGCTTGATTTTTCAATTTAATTATTTTATTTCTCATTATTTTGATGATAAGAATTTGTATTATTCTATTTTCACCCAACGAGATATTTGTTCTATGTTTTTGCTTTAGATACGCCATTATATCTCCTCAATAATTTTGTAAAAAGCGTATTGAAACTGAACTACAACTTTCCTTTTGGGAGTAGAGTACCCTCTTTAGTGCAAAATCCTGAATGCAATACAAGAGATACAATAAAAGACAGGTATTGTCTGCCTGCCAGCGGTTTAAGGACTAGGAGAGGAAAAACTGTTATTTTGAGGGGAAAACATACTAGAATAGCGAATATTGTTTAAGCAACAAAATGTGTTTACATTTGCTTATGTATTCGTGGGCATCCAACATGACTATGTCTAGGACAAGGCCTTCCTACTATTTATTTTTTAACTGCTGATTAATCTGAGTATTGTTATAGCTCCGTTTTATATGTCACGTCAGAAAGCAATGTTTTGTTGATAAAATGACGTATGATTTCAAACATATTGGATAAAGATGAGAAATCACTCGTTACTTTTGCTTTTCTGTATAAATTATAGCATGAAGTTTGCCCCGAACGAAAAAACTAGGCATAGATTTTTTCAATTGCATGGTCCCTGCATATAATTTAGGGAAAAATTCCCATGAACTAATGATGTAGAGGAAGGGATAGATAGGAACGTATATGACGCTTACACAATTATTTAATTTCTTTCATATGCATACTTTTAATACTATAATAACGGGTGGTCATAAATTATTGAACCCATTTCAGAAATTAATAAAAAAACTAATAATCTTAAAACTGTGTTTTTTTAAATGATAGAGTAAGTAAATTTTTTTTCAGATAGGTGGGTACCATTACTGCGCTCTAAATTTGCTATAGAAAGAGATTTCCATACACAACGGCTACCGATCAGCAGAAGCCGATGCGCGTTTCCTGGTTTCCTTTTTTAGTTTTTATCGATTATCTGGAAAGCTATTCAGTTTTTAAATTAAATGGTTAACAAATTAAAGATTGTAAAATTCCCTACAAACAAATGCTTTTATTTTTCTTTTAGTTTTAAAAGTTTCTCAGATAATGTCTCTAAAAAAGGAGATATCTAATGATTTAAGACCTCTTAAACCACCGTAACGGCGCGTTACCTGTCCGGGAAAAAATTTTTTAAAATGCGCTCTCATTAAAAAAGAAAAAAAAACGTAGTTTCAACATTATTAGTTTTTTTATTATTAACTAGCCGCCTTCGGCGACCAGCTTCGCGGGCAATATAATTTCAATTGAATCTTGAAAACTTTTATATTCATGTTTCTTTTAACAACGTAAACATGACGTAGTAGATATTTAAGAAATGTTCTTTTAGTGGCCTTGCACTTGTTCCGTTCATTGTCTACATAAAGATCCCTAATGGAATCAAGCAACTGACCATGGCATATAACATCTAATTGCAACTTGTCAGCGCCATCTTCACTTTCTTATTCCTCTTGAAAAATATGCATTTTATTTCAATAATAAAATGACGCAGTACATTTTATGGCCAGGGGCATTGTTTTCTGAATTAAAACATGCTAAAAAAAGAACGAAAACACAGCAGCCATCATTCAGCTTAGTGGATTTATTTCTTCATATACCTAATATCTCAGAGAGCTTGGTTTACAGATTCCACAAAAATTTTGATGAAAAAAATATGAAAGCAAAATGTACATATTAGGATATTATTACCTAATCTTTCAACAATGAAAGAGAAACACGCAATTAAATATTTTTTTAAACAATGAAAACGGTTTGAGTTAAGAAGCAACAATGAAAAATATTGTTGTAAATTATGCCAAAAAATATTTTTAAAAGGTTATTAAAATTATAGAAAAGACTGTACGGTATTTTAATTGAAATCATTGAAAAGTTAATTGTTTGCACTTTCAGATGGTGTAAAAATTATTTTTGTGCGGTAATATTTTCGGAATTTATTAAGCAAAAACTCCAAAATTACGCTTCATTTTCAATTAATTAAAAATTAAAAAAAAAACGGCTACGAGGTGCACATTACCACCGTCCGAGCAATGTTCGTGCCAAATTTCGTAGCTCTAGGTCCAGCTGTCTGTCCTGTAGAGCGCCAACACTCACACGGACACACATTCTCCTTTATTATTAGTAGAGATTTTTCAAAATGTGTCTAATAATGTATGACCACCCTGTACTTTGCACTTACTTTCTTTTGGATCAGCTTAAGGAATATGTAATTTTAAAGACTTTTCACAGATTGAAGAACAAGAATTTTGGATACATTGGTAAACCACATGATTTTAGGAATCACAAAGCAATGCAAATTGTCACAGAAAACAATCAGTAAATTCGCAAACTGAATGCTACATTCATTCATAGTTATGTTGAAATTCGAACTCATTTAGCATTCTCATCATTCATTCTCATAATGTTTATATTTATGAACTCTTCATATGTTGCCATTTACATGTTTTAAATGGTTCAAAAATATGTTTGGATATCATTTAAGGTATTGCGCATTTTAAATTGATTGCATTTAAAAATAAGTAAGTGGTGTTATTTTATTTAATTCTTGAAAATATGCCTTAGTATTTAATGAGTCTTAAGAGTAAAAACTGATGCTCATGAAAATCTTTAAAACATTTGATTTTTTCGAAACTAACAATCTATTTAAAATTTCTTCCCTTGATTAATTTACATATCAACAAAATTTGCCTAGTTTCAAAAATCAAATTAAGGAGGCTTTAAAATTTTATACAGTAAACTGGGATAAGCAGTAATAAAAAAGATTATCAAAATTTATAAATTAAAAAAATTATAAATTGAATAAATAAAATGTTTCTTTCTTTCGATATGTCATAAAATTCTATAAAGCATAATTTCCCCTGCAATTTTGGTGAACAAAAAATAATAAAACTGTTAGATAAAAAAACCCCATTTTTTTCTCAGATTACGATTATGGGACGGATTAGATGGAAAAAAAACATGCGAAATTACGTTCAATTTTGGAAATGAAAATGTATCTTATCATAAAAGTACAGTTATCTACAGAAGTCAGAATATATATATATTCACCTTAGAAACAAAATGTGTATATATTTTTATGCCTACTGACACAGGAGCAAATGGTTTGGAATTATTTGCCTTAAATTGCATTATATCATGTACTGGAACACGCAATTTAAAGTAAAATACTTTCAAACATTATTTAGAGGCAAATTCATTATTATTTTCAAACATTTCTTTGTAAGAAATTAATAAAATTATCGACAAATTTTATCGAACTGCAATTAATGTTTTTTTAAATAACTTATTACAAATATTTTATTAATGATAAGAAGAAAGACAAACGTTCCTTGCAAATATTCTTAATTATAATTTCTCTTTTGGCCGGAATCTAGCAAGTACCTTAATAATTCCCTATAATTTCAGTGTTCTTAAAAAAATAAAATACATAAAAAATAAAACGTTGCTTTCGAGATACACAGAAAGAAATAATACCGAAATCGAAATCCTGATCGAAATGATGCGAATTGCTTTGGAAACCTCTGCCAACAATAAACGAACCAGATGCCAAAGTGAACTGTAAACACTAAAACGAAAGAACGACACGCAAACGATAAGTAGGACTCCTTTAAACCTGTGGTAAGGTAGAACATGTAATCTCTAGTAAAAAAAGAAATTTGGCAGAGGAAGAACGCTCAAATTAAGCTTTGTAAACAAAACGATAACTGTGTACTTGTTCCTTATGAATATTGAAGAACGTTTTTGCTATATCGTTGATGTAATTTTGGAAATATGAAAGATATTGTTTACAGAACTGTCATTGAAAAAAATTAACAAATATAAAAATTATAGCAATAAGCCAAAAGTTAAAATCAACATATGAATATATTATATCTCACATGTAATTTCTATTTGCCCTGACTATTTATGCAAATATTGGATCGGATGAACAGTTATTTGCTTTTTACTCGGCATCGGGGAGAAATAGAAGGCTTCAAAGTAACAGTAAGACGAAGAGTTGAATCCTTAGTAAGTAGATTAGTAGTAAAATGAAGCCATTCTGTATTTTAGTTTTCAAAAAAGCAGATAGATTGATTTCATACTTATTATTTTACCAATTTTCTTCGCCTTAAAGTAAGTGAATACCTAATTTTTCAGATGAAATCTTTTGTCTTATAATTCGCTTTCTTTTTAATTAAAAGCCAATATTAATTGATACTTCAATTTCGGACTCTAGTGAAGGTTACGCAGTTACTAATTGGGAGATAAGCGTCGTAACGCTATAAGAATCCGAAAAGGGCTGTAATGGAAATAAACCAAATCTGTTTTGAAATATAAAAGCCTTGAATCGTACGAATAATCAAAGCAAGGAAACGTGCATAGTTAAAGAAACTAGCGAAAGTAAGTCACGATGATGTCATTATATCTCTAATTATGCTAAAAATAAATATTAGATCTGAAAGTAAATAGAACAACATGTCACCCTTATGTGATGCGAAATATTATTGACGTACTAGTTTGAAATGTGTTTTGAACATCGGAAACTTATTAAATGATTATACTGTAATTTTAAGTGCATGAGGGGATTTCTTAGTTGTGCTATAAATTGTAATAGACTGCCTACTTATCTATTTTTTTTATTTTGGAATTTATTGAATTCTTAGGGAATAATGCCATATTTAGTTTTTTTTCTTCCTTATATTATGGTGGATTGTTAGATTTTATTTTATTTTTGTATTTTGGGTTAGATCAAGGCTTCATGAGATATTTTCATTCATGGACCCTTCTGAGTCTGTAAAGATTAGACATAGTTTAAAATAAAACAACATTTATAAGAATAAGTGAAACGAAATACAGTTTAAAATGGATAATCGAGGAAAATTCATGAAAAAAATTCAGTTATTTTCTTAACTTCTTATGTTTACTAATATTGAAGAATTTAAAAACAAACATCGTAAAAAGTTTGTCTATTTCACTTGGCGTTGTCATATACGATTTTCTAAAAGCTCTTTGGTTCAGACAACAGAACAACTTTATTTAAAGGAGATTCTAAAACGTTCATTTAGTTTATCAATGACGAAAGTAGAAAAACAAAGGCCAGTTTCACGAACTGCAGAAATCATTAGAAAAAAATACACAGTTATAGTGAAGAAATTTCAGAAATTTAGTGTTCTCTTACTGTGCAATATCTCTTTCTCAAAAGCAGGATAGGAGAGTCGCAGGAGCGAGACCTATGTCTCAGGAGAACCACCATTAGCCTGGTGTACATTTAATCCTTCGAGGGTCAAACATTTTCCCATGGTGGAGGAAGTGCGGAATAGTGGGAAAGTTTCAAGAGTGGGTGCCGGCTCTTGCTCGTGATCCTCATATGACTACGATTCAAAATCACGTGGTTCGTCCCAAAATAGCAAACTTATAGATTTAAAACGGGAAGTTAATATAACTAAACAACTAATTTAAACTTATTTATAACGGAGTTCAAACAAATCGACATAAAATAATAAATCGGTCTGAAAAATGCTGCCATCATCATTCTTTCCCCAATCCAAAACAAAAAATACTTCATATTTTCATTGACCAAACCTCTTCATTGAAAAAGAAAACTGGTACAAAATTTTAAACGCGGGGAATAGCCATGATTAAATATCGAAGCAACAACCGATAACAGAAAAATTTCAGCATCCGCTTGGATGCTTCAACATGACACGTCTTGTTGACAGTGACAGATCACGTAAGTTCCGCAAATCTCCCATTAGTCACCCGTATCACGGACCTTAGGATGAAACCTGCTTGAAATAAGAGATTGTTGTAGCCAAATGAATGAGATTCTGGA
The DNA here is from genome assembly GCA_013235015.1 of Araneus ventricosus. Taxonomy (NCBI): domain Eukaryota; kingdom Metazoa; phylum Arthropoda; class Arachnida; order Araneae; family Araneidae; genus Araneus; species Araneus ventricosus. The sequence goes on along the minus strand of BGPR01020765.1, from coordinate 6,215 downwards.
ACATCAAGCACCGGGGATGAGATGAACACCCTTTCGAGCTGATTAATCGATGGTTATGTGGAGAATTACTCGGGAATTTTAGTAAGCTAAGCAATTTAACTTCTATCTGAATAATGAAAATTTGTTCTAGATGTATCCGCACTTTGCTTCAAGATGAACGCGCGTTTCTAGTAATTTTAAAAGGTTTTTAGGTAATATTTATTGGCTTTTGTTGCTGAAAATATATACCAAGGTGATTTAAAACTTAATATATTTTCTTGGAATATAACAATATAATAAAGTACTGTATTTTTAATTTGAAATCATGCCAATATTCAGCTCAGATAAACGAAAACAATTTTAATTTAAATGGAATTGAAATAAATTTCCTTATAATGATAAGAAACAAGGTTCAAAGCATAATCTGTGTAAGTGGGAGCTGTAGAAAGCATACTTAAGTAGCATAGTATTTTTTATGAATATTTTTTATCATCTTGATCACATTTGCTGATAGCTCTAACACTATAAGTATTGTGATACTATCCGAAAACCATTAGAAAAGAGCATTACAATTAAGTTACCATTACATGTATTTAGGAAAGATGAAACAAAAAGCGACAAGGGAAAGATAAATGATAGAAGTTTCTATTAATGCTTATTGCGTGACAGCGACATTACTCTCGCTGTAACAGCGAAGTGGATAATTCAGCAAATGGTACTGAATGATTCTGGGACATTCTTCATACCGGCTGATATGACGCCGCATAATGACTGACAAGGAAATAATAGCAATGTAAAATTTCTGCAGACGATAAACAGATAAGTATTCAACATATATGTGAATTAAATAAAACTGCAAGAGCCTTTTTATTTACATTACTGGGCACCGGAAAAAAACAACGGCAGACTGTCTCTGAGAAACGGCCGCTGAGATTGAGGTGCGTGGACTTACTTACCTAACTGAACTGTGACTTTCTGTGACTAAAGTAGCTGTATGTGACTATTACCTCTATGGTCATTATTAGTCTAGTGTGAATATGTGACTCTATCTATGTAAAATTCTTCGTGATTTTCACTAACTTTGCAACTCGACTGTGACTAAACCGTAATTCCAAATTCTAAAATTCTTTTTGCAATCTTCAATGTCCACCTTTCTCTGTTTCAAGAAAGAAAACCAACTCTCTATGTTATTTGGTTGCGGAGCTATAAGCGTTTAACTTTAACTTTAAACTTTAAGCGCGAAAAGCGTCATAATTTTTTCCTTTCCCGACACAGCATTAGACCACTATGGAGAGACGTAAGTCTATGATAAATTTAATTAAAGACAGAATGAAAAATAGTTGCGGCATTTTGATATGTCGCCACTGTTATATGAAAATGTCGCATACGAAATTAGCCAAAACATTTGATTGATGTAAAACACTTGTATAGGTTAGTGCAAGTGGGAGCTGTAGATATCATACCTAAGTAGCATAGTATTTTTTATGAATATCTTTACAGCCAAATAGTTGTGTATAATATGTGATTGCTGTATGTTGTCACAAAATGTCGTATGTCACTCAGCAAAACATATGAAATTTTGATGTAACAGTTAGAACAACTAGCGACATATGACATTTTGTGACAACATACAGCAATCACATATTATACACAACTATTTGGCTGTAAAGATATTCATAAAAAATACTATGCTACTTAGGTATGATATCTACAGCTCCCACTTGCACTAACCTATACAAGTGTTTTACATCAATCAAATGTTTTGGCTAATTTCGTATGCGACATTTTCATATAACAGTGGCGACATATCAAAATGCCGCAACTATTTTTCATTCTGTCTTTAATTAAATTTATCATAGACTTACGTCTCTCCATAGTGGTCTAATGCTGTGTCGGGAAAGGAACAAATTATGACGCTTTTCGCGCTAAAGTTAAACGCTTATAGCTCCGCAACCAAATAACATAGAGAGTTGGTTTTCTTTCATTAAACAGAGAAAGGTGGACATTGAAGATTGCAAAAAGAATTTTAGAATTTGGAATTACGGTTTAGTCACAGTCGAGTTGCAAAGTTAGTGAAAATCACGAAGAATTTTACATAGATAGAGTCGCATATTCACACTAGACTAATAATGACCATAGAGGTAATAATCACATACAGCTACTTTAGTCACAGAAAGTCACAGTTCAGTAAGGTAAGTAAGTCTACGCACCTCAATCTCAGCGGCCGTTTCTCAGAGACAGCCTCCCGTTGTTTTTTTCCGGTGTCCAGTAATGTAAATAAAAAGGCGCTTGCAGTTTTATTTAATTCACATATATGTTAAATACTTATCTCTTTATCGTCTGCAGAAATTTTACATTGCTATTATTTCCTTGTCAGTCATTATGCGGCGTCATATCAGCCGGTATGAAGAATGTCCCAGAATCATTCAGTACCATTTGCTGAATTATCCACTTCGTTGTTACAGCGAGAGTAATGTCGCTGTCACGCAATAAGCATTAATAGAAACTTCTATCATTTATCTTCCCCTTGTCGCTTTTTGTTTCATCTTTCCTAGATACATGTAATGGTAACTTAATTGTAATGCTCTTTTCTAATGGTTTTCGGATAGTATCACAATACTTATAGTGTTAGAGCTATCAGCAAATGTGATCAAGATGATAAAAAATATTCATAAAAAATACTATGCTACTTAAGTATGCTTTCTACAGCTCCCACTTACACAGATTATGCTTTGAACCTTGTTTCTTATCATTATAAGGAAATTTATTTCAATTCCATTTAAATTAAAATTGTTTTCGTTTATCTGAGCTGAATATTGGCATGATTTCAAATTAAAAATACAGTACTTTATTATATTGTTATATTCCAAGAAAATATATTAAGTTTTAAATCACCTTGGTATATATTTTCAGCAACAAAAGCCAATAAATATTACCTAAAAACCTTTTAAAATTACTAGAAACGCGCGTTCATCTTGAAGCAAAGTGCGGATACATCTAGAACAAATTTTCATTATTCAGATAGAAGTTAAATTGCTTAGCTTACTAAAATTCCCGAGTAATTCTCCACATAACCATCGATTAATCAGCTCGAAAGGGTGTTCATCTCATCCCCGGTGCTTGATGTTCCAGAATCTCATTCATTTGGCTACAACAATCTCTTATTTCAAGCAGGTTTCATCCTAAGGTCCGTGATACGGGTGACTAATGGGAGATTTGCGGAACTTACGTGATCTGTCACTGTCAACAAGACGTGTCATGTTGAAGCATCCAAGCGGATGCTGAAATTTTTCTGTTATCGGTTGTTGCTTCGATATTTAATCATGGCTGTTCCCCGCGTTTAAAATTTTGTACCAGTTTTCTTTTTCAATGAAGAGGTTTGGTCAATGAAAATATGAAGTATTTTTTGTTTTGGATTGGGGAAAGAGTGATGATGGCAGCATTTTTCAGACCGATTTATTATTTTATGTCGATTTGTTTGAACTCCGTTATAAATAAGTTTAAATTAGTTGTTTAGTTATATTAACTTCCCGTTTTAAATCTATAAGTTTGCTATTTTGGAACGAGCCACGTGATTTTGAATCGTAGTCATATGAGGATCACGAGCAAGAGCCGGCACCCACTCTTGAAACTTTCCCACTATTCCGCACTTCCTCCACCATGGGAAAATGTTTGACCCTCGAAGGATTAAATGTACACCAGGCTAATGGTGGTTCTCCTGAGACATAGGTCTCGCTCCTGCGACTCTCCTATCCTGCTTTTGAGAAAGAGATATTGCACAGTAAGAGAACACTAAATTTCTGAAATTTCTTCCCTATAACTGTGTATTTTTTCTAATGGTTTCTGCAGTTCGTGAAACTGACCTTTGTTTTTCTACTTTCGTCATTGATAAACTAAATGAACGTTTTAGAATCTCCTTTAAATAAAGTTGTTCTGTTGTCTGAACCAAAGAGCTTTTAGAAAATCGTATATGACAACGCCAAGTGAAATAGACAAACTTTTTACGATGTTTGTTTTTAAATTCTTCAATATTAGTAAACATAAGAAGTTAAGAAAATAACTGAATTTTTTTCATGAATTTTCCTCGATTATCCATTTTAAACTGTATTTCGTTTCACTTATTCTTATAAATGTTGTTTTATTTTAAACTATGTCTAATCTTTACAGACTCAGAAGGGTCCATGAATGAAAATATCTCATGAAGCCTTGATCTAACCCAAAATACAAAAATAAAATAAACTATAACAACCCACCATAATATAAGGAAGAAAAAAAACTAAATTTGGCATTATTCCCTAAGAATTCAATAAATTCCAAAATAAAAAAAATAGATAAGTAGGCAATCTATTACAATTTATAGCACAACTAAGAAATCCCCTCATGCACTTAAAATTACAGTATAATCATTTAATAAGTTTCCGATGTTCAAAACACATTTCAAACTAGTACGTCAATAATATTTCGCATCATATAAGGGTGACATGTTGTTCTATTTACTTTCAGATCTAATATTTATTTTTAGCATAATTAGAGATATAATGACATCATCGTGACTTACTTTCGCTAGTTTCTTTAACTATGCACGTTTCCTTGCTTTGATTATTCGTACGATTCAAGGCTTTTATATTTCAAAACAGATTTGGTTTATTTCCATTACAGCCCTTTTCGGATTCTTATAGCGTTACGACGCTTATCTCCCAATTAGTAACTGCGTAACCTTCACTAGAGTCCGAAATTGAAGTATCAATTAATATTGGCTTTTAATTAAAAAGAAAGCGAATTATAAGACAAAAGATTTCATCTGCAAAAATTAGGTATTCACTTACTTTAAGGCGAAGAAAATTGGTAAAATAATAAGTATGAAATCAATCTATCTGCTTTTTTGAAAACTAAAATACAGAATGTCTTCATTTTACTACTAATCTACTTACTAAGGATTCAACTCTTCGTCTTACTGTTACTTTGAAGCCTTCTATTTCTTCCCGCTGCCGAGTAAACAGCAAATAACTGTTCATCCGATCCAATATTTGCATAAACAGCCAGGGCAAATAGAAATTACATGTGAGATATAATATACTCATATGTTGATTTTAACTTTTGGCTTATTGCTATAATTTTTATATTTGTTAATTTTTTTCAATGACAGTTCTGTAAACAATATATTTCATATTTCCAAAATTACATCAACGATATAGCAAAAAAGTTCTTCAATATTCATAAGGAACAAGTACACAGTTATCGTTTTGTTTACAAAGCTTCCTTTGAGCGTTCTTCCTCTGCCAAATTTCTTTTTTTACTAGTGATTGCATGTTCTATCTTACCACAGGTTTAAAGGAGTCCTACTTATCGTTTGCGTGTCGTTCTTTCGTTTTAGTGTTTACAGTTCACTTTGGCATCTGGTTCGTTTATTGTTGTCGCAGAGGTTTCCGAAGCAATTCGCATCATTTCGATCAGGATTTCGATTTCGGTATTATTTCTTTCTGTGTATCTCGAAAGCAACGTTTTATTTTTTATTTATTTTATTTTTTTAAGAACATTGAAATTATAGGGAAATATTAAGGTACTTGCTAGATTCCGGCTAAAAGAGAAATTATAATTAAGAATATTTGCAAGGAACGTCTGTCTTTCATCTTATCATTAATAAAATATTTGTAATAAGTTATTTAAAAAAACATTAATTGCAGTTTGATAAAATTTGTCGATAATTTTATTAATTTCATACAAAGAAATGTTTGAAAATAAATAATGAATTTGCCTCTAAATAATGTTTGAAAGTATTTTACTTTAAATTGCGTGTTCCAGTACATGATATAATGCAATTTAAGGTAAATAATTCCAAACCATTTGCTCCTGTGTCAGTAAGCATAAAAATATATACACATTTTGTTTCTAAGGTGAATATATATATATATATATTCTGACTTCAGTAGATAACTGTACTTTTATGAAAAGATACGTTTTCATTTCCAAAATTGAACATAATTTCGCATGTTTTTTTTCCATCTAATCCGTCCCATAATCGTAATCTGAGAAAAAAATGGTATTTATTTATCTAACAGTTTTATTAATTTCTGTTCACCAAAATTGCAGGGGAAATTATGCTTTATAGAATTTTATGACATATCGAAAGAAACAATTTATAATTTTTTTAAATTTATAAATTTTGATAATCTTTTTTATTACTGCTTATCCCAGTTTACTGTATAAAATTTTAAAGCCTCCTTAATTTGATTTTT
>BGPR01020764.1:0-27447 GCA_013235015.1 Araneus ventricosus | reverse complement strand
ATATTTTTAAAAATACATTTAATGAAAAAAAAATCAAATTTAAAAATGAATTTAAAAATCAAAAATTAATTCTGTCTATTAAAATGATTTCCATTGGTTATAATGAAATTTTTCCAAATATTTTTATTTATAAATTTATTTGAAAAAATGCAAGTGTTGCTATTAATTTTATTTTAATTGTTCCATTGTTTCTAATTAAGGGCATTATGCATGTTATCATAATGCCCTGAATTAACTGTACAAAAGTCAATTAGATAACTTCAATAAATATAGCCAAGGAATGCATAGAGATTTGGAAAGACAAAACACAGAAGAAGTAAGCAAGAGACCACTTCACTGAATGACAATATTCACAATTTAATCAATTCCTCCATAATAATAGCACAATGTTAACAATTTGAAAATTAACATAGTGTCTTCAGCTGATTTGCTGTAGTTGGGATTTCTAGGTTTGATTTCAGAATTTATAACTTACTAGCTATTATGCCCAGCGTTGCTCAGGATTAAAGTACTTTCATGGCTAATATTTTTGATGTAAAAAACTACTTTTGCATAGAAAATTACAATACCCAAAATTCTTTTATCGTCTGAAATGTTTAATTAAAATGAGAATATCAGTTGAATGAGACAATTTTTAAAAACCACTGATAGCTAATTTTCTCCATAAATTATTAGCATTTATTGCATAGGTACTTCAACTCTTTTTCATAAATCTTGCAGCATAAGAAAGATTTTAATAGACGTTTTGAGACAATCACATAGTAAATTTTTCATTGAGAAAAAGTGTTAGAATAAATATGAATTAAAAAAAAAAATCCGTCTTCATCCAAAATTCTTCTAATGTGATTTAGGAACAGTTCTTATGTATTCCTGTTCTTCACCAATAAAAAAAAGTGTTATAAATTGTAAATTTTATACACAATTCAATTTTTGAAAAATTATTAAAATGAGGGTAACGAATTGAATGGTAATGAAATTCATGTCATGAAAAGTTAATTTTTAAACTTTTATTACGTGTAAAAATAGTTTTTTTGACATAATACATATTTTCGAAAAATATCACGGACATTGCCAAAATCTTGCTTCATTTCTAATTAACTGAAATTTTAATATGATTTGAGGCTTTTAAAAGTTGTTGGTTGACTCTCTTCTTATTTAAAAGTTGACTCTCTTCTTATATAAAACATATTTATAAAAATAAGCAAAAATTTCAGAAATAAAGGTAAATAGTTCAAAGTCTAACCATTGCCTAGCAACGTAGTAGCTATAAATTTGCGTTATTTCAAAATCGTCTGCACGTAATTAACAATTCTTAAACTTTAAAAAATTAATAAAAATTGAAGGAAAAATGTCAGATATAAAATTGGTATCATTGAAAAGGAAAAAATTTAAAGTTTAAGATGGCGTAAAAATATTTTTTTTCAGACAATTTGCTCCAAAGTTACGGCAAAAAAACTGTTTCAGTTAATTTCTAATTAACTGACTGAATTAACTTTTGGACTTATGAAAAAGTTCATAAGTGTCTTCCCCTTGTCTTAAATAATAAGTGTGAAAATTTGGTTGAAAGTAGTCCATTGGTTTAGGAGATGTGAAACATACCCACATACATAGCCACAATGACTTTTATTTATATTAAGATAATCAGCCATCAGAAGATTAGGACAGCTAGTATTTCAAAGATCTGAAGAACGGGTAAAACACAGTTGAGAAGAGGCTCTCGAGTATCTTTTTGCATATTGCACTTCCAGAATATTACTTTAATGAAGATAACATATTTTCAGGGCTAATTTGTTACTGTATGATTTACAAGTCATTTCTATTATACAAATGTCAAAAGAATCACAGATCTGAAAATCACAAAACTTAAGTAAAAAGATGAGAAAGTAAAACAATAAAGATATTTAACTCACAGAATCAGGAAATGCTATTAGTCCAGGAGCTCCATGATCAGCAAAATATACAAATACATGATCATTTGGGCCACTAAATAAAAATCATTATTTTATCAATTTTAAAAAACAAATTTTAAACTTTTACATAACTTGCACATCAAATATAATTAAAATGTTTTCTTACTCATGAAATTTTCACAATAATTTTTTAAAAATTTTGAAGGAAGGGAAAAAAGAAAGGAAATATTTTTCCATTTTTTAAAAATTAATTCTTTTTCTCTCTACTTAAATTCAAAGATAAAAACACTTTTACTTTAACTTTTGCATCATGCTGGCTTTTGCCTTTTCCCCATACCTATCAAAATCTAATCACTATAGCTTTAAATGTCTGGCATGGATCTGCCACATACTTTTAAAATCACAAGCCTCTTTCTGAGCAATCCCCTTCCTGAGATAATAAAAGGTTTGGATGCGTTACCAAAATTCTTTCTGTATTGAATGTTTCACTGGTAATATGCGCAGTCTGCCTAAATATGGTCAGGGATTGGAGACATCATAACTATTTAAAAACTTAAACTTAATAATTTATCTCAAGTTGAATTCTGGTCTCCAATTATCCAAATTCATGATATTATTATGACAGCAAGTACCAAAAAATGTCTTTACACATCCAACATTTCTCATGTCATTGTATACGATAGAGAACATCTAGAATTTTATACAATTTAACTGAAAAGAACTCAGTTGCTAACAAAAAAAAAATAATAATAATGAATAAGAAGTGAAATGAAGTAAGGTAGAAATAATGAAGCTCAGAATTCATTAAACAAAAAGAATTATGCAAATGCTGCCCCCAAAAAATTGCAGGATTCCTTGTATTAGAAAGTCAGTTCAAGAAATAAAAGCAATTCTGAAAAAAGCATGGTGTGTTCCATTTACGTATTCATTGAATCAATAAAAAATATAAAAATAAATTACCACAGAACACTTTAGGAAAATGTCATTGCTTATTAATTGTATACAAATAAAACCACGAACTTAAAAAATACAGACGTTGATTTTATTAAAAAAAAAAAATGCAACATCTGCATAATTTCTAAACTTCATAAATGAAGAAAAAATTATACAATTTAGCTTCTTTTGAAGGAAAAAATATTCATAATATCATAGCTCAAAATAATAGGGGTTAAACCTAGCCTTTGGTCATCTAACTTAGCGAGTTCCTTTATCTCATAGATAATGGTTCTAAAATCCAATACAAATAAATTTTTGAAAAAGAAACTTTTTTTTCTAACTGTTTTAATGAAGTTGAATCCCATTTACATTTAAAAATGATACATTAGAGAAATAAGATATTATGGCAATAATACTTTTTAAAAAAATTTCCATACTACAAATAAGCAAATAAAATACACTCGTAAGTACAGTAGTTTTTAAAATGAAGTGTTATAAAGCAATTTTAAAAAAATAATTGTGTGCCATTCAAATAACACTAGTAACTATTTTAAATAAAATCCTCCAATTATTTCTTCTACAAGCCTTGAAAATGGCGTGTGGAAGAGAAATTAGAGGATTTGAAACTGATGAAAAGAGTATACAAAATTTCCAAACTTTACATAAGAGTTCATTATTGTAAAATATAACACTCAATGAGTTATCACAATGATTATATAAATTATTCATGTTTAAACTTTATATTAAAAATTGAAATAAAATTATTTTGTATACACACCTTTCTAAAACTTTTCCGCTTCCAGTACCATTTATTGCCTTTTTGTCACCTCTCAAAACAGCCATGAAATTTTCTGGTGTTACTGCCTTTAAAGAAGATAAAAATAGGAAAAACAATGCAAAGAAATAAAAAAAATTATAACAAATAGCATGAAAACAACAGTTTCTGAAGCTATAAATCATTATTTTTCATCTGATATTTCAAACATAATTTTTCTGCAAAGAAATCCAAATAAGCTAAATTTAGGAAAAAAAAAAAAAAAAAGATTTTGAAATTATTTTTGGAATTAATATAATACATCAAAAGATTATAACTCCATTTAATAAATAAATGCACATATTTTTTATGCTATACTACGACGCAGTGACGAAACAAGAGGGGGGCAACCGGGGCAGTTGCCCCGGGCGCCAGTCAGGAGGGGGCGCCAGCCCAGGGGAGGTGAAAAATTTAGGGGAAAAATAAAAAAAATAGTATAAAAATAAAAATATATTTTACTAAATGTCAATTTTCTGTTTAAATTCTAGCCCGGAAACAAAATCAGTTGTAATGTTATTAAATAATTACGTAAAATTAAGATGTGTCTGTTGATAAAACCCAAGCAACGCCAGCGCAACGAGACGCAGGGTGCTGAGGGGTGTGACTGATGGATTCGCGTAGGAATGTGGGTACGTATCGCACTACAGCCTCCTTCCGCGTTTGCGTCTGTCCGGACTTTGGAAATGGACTCATATTACACCCCCTATCACCCCTTTACTGAGTAAAATCGTCCAAAAGGGGCAGTCTTCGGATATTGAGACGGACGGTAGAAGACAATTACATAACGTAACCTCACTCTGCTACTCAACGGAAGATGTCCAGAAAATTGTCGGGAGCTCAAAACCGTAAAAAGGCTAAAGACAGAGAGAGAAACAAAGTCATTTGTCCTCCTCATTTTGTCATCGTGGCTAAAATCAAATACCAATGAAGGTAAGTGGTGTTAATATGCTCGTTCTCTTTGTTAAGTATTAGTATTTCAAAACTATCATTGGGCAAGTTGTTGTCCTTTTGAATTTTGTCTACATTAGGAACACATTAAAGCAGTGGTTCTCAAAAGGTGCGCCCTAGAAGATTTTCGAGTGAGCCCTACGGTATTCCAGAGAAATATGTGTCCAGATATAAAAACAAATATATTTACTATTTTTGTTATCAGTTCTCCAGTTCAAAGAAAGTTTTCATTGCAAGGAGCTAACCTTTCTGGTTGCATTTTCCCCCTTATGATTAAACACAAGGAATTGTCTCTTCAAACCTTTTTGGCAGGGCCGACCCGAGGCTTGGCCAAACCGGGCAACTGCCCGTGGCGCCGAAGCGGGAGATAGAAGGGAAAAATTGTTTAATAGACACGAGAGCTCCGGAAAAACGGCAAATATTGTATTTTTAAAATAAATTTGTTAAATTATTTCAAATTAAATAAGACCACTATAGAATCTTAAATATATCTGGAGTTTATAAATTTTCGTCATGATATTGTTAAGTCATATTTGCAGGTAAAACATTTATATTTCTATGTTCTAAAATATTATGTTTGTTCAACTTTTAGAATACAGACATTATAGAATTAAAAAAAAAGCATGGTTTTGTGTGGGGGGGGTGGCGCCATACTGTTGCTTTGCCCTGTTGGTAAAGTTACCAACCGGGCCGCTTCTGCTTTTTGGTCTTCCATAAAAGAAGAATATGTGTCAATATCTAAAAAAGCTTTAAATTTTTTACAACAATTTTCAACATATTTATGTGAATTAGGATATTTTCCTTTCACCACCATTATGTGTAAAAAGAGAGGAAATCTTCAATGTAATGATGAGGAAATGAGTGTGCCTTCCAAATATAAGTCCAAACATCGAATAAATCGCCAGGACACGTCAGGCTGGTGTTTCTCATAATCACAAGAATGAATAAACTTAAGGTGTATTTCATTTATCTTTTATCATCGCTTTATTTTTTGCTATATTTGACTTAATTATTATAACATAACAAATTTCTCTTAAATTTGTATATAGTACGCCTATAAAAGATTGTAGAGGTACAATTGTGAATGAAGTCCTTGAAGAAGCAGAACAATCTTGCAAGGAGGTAAGGAAGAGAAAGAAGAAAATATTTTTTGACAATAATGTGAAGATGAAAGCTCTGAAATTTTTCAACATAAAAAATTCAAACTTGCTTTACTGCAAGTGAATGATAGAATAGAAGCTGAGTTAGAGAGACGATTCCAATCAATGCAAAAGGTAAACGAAATTTTCGGATTCTTGTCTCCCAAACAACTGACGACTCTTGATAAAAAAAACTTGAAGAGAGAAGGCTAGTACTCTGAGAAATTTGTATCGAGACGACCTGGACAAGGATGAACTGTCTGTTGAAATAGAGAGTTTTAAGTATACTGTGGTAAGTAGCGACAATTTAGGTGGAAATGAATCAAAAAAGAGTAAGCTGAATTCTACTGCCCTTGACTTAAAATTATTTATATACAACTGGTCTTCATGAAAACTATTCAAATTTGACCACGACCCTAAGAATCTACTTGACTCTACCAGATTCTGTCGCATCGAATGAAAAGTTTTAGCAAACTTAAAATCATAAAAAAACTATTTAAGAAATTCAACCAAGCAAGACCGCATTTCTAATCTTGCAGTGATTTATATTGAGCATGAGAAGGCATCAAAGATTTCTTACGATGATGTAATAAAAACTCTTAAAGCAAAGAAGAGGAAAATTAAACTAAAATAATTTGAGTGTTTAATGGTTAACAGAGTAAACTAACCTATCCATCTGAAAAATTGTTTGAAACATTAATTTTTCAAGTGGAACACTTAGGATATTATCATTGTTATATTATTGCACATGTTTTTTCTAACGTACACTATGCAAAATTTGAACTCGGCGCATTTGTATTAGGTCAAACAAAATTAATTTATACACGTGTTTTTTTCTTTATAAAATATTACAACCATAGTAGTATTTTCCTTTTCTTATTTTTAGGCGCCAGTCCTTTTTCAGTATAGAGCGGTAGATTTTAATTAAGATTTTAAGCAAACTAATCTATGTGTTATTTGTTGGTGTAGGGGGGCGCTTATCGCAGATTTTGCCCCGGGCGCCAAAATGCCTAGTTTCGTCGCTGCTACGACGTCATTATTATATTTGATTATTGTTAATTATATTTGATTATATTAATATTATTGATTTAAGAAAGTGCTTCAGATTCAGTTTTGAATAATTGAAAATATTGAGATTTGATTTAAAAACTTCAAGCAACAAACTTTCACAGTTAAAAAACTAGTTTACCTTCCCTACTGCTGACCATCAAAAAGTTATGTTTGACAATAAATCTTGCAAAATTATGCAAGATAACATTCCTTAGTTCAGAATGAAAGAAAGTAAAATGAGTTACGTTGATTTTCTAAAGTTTGTTTATAACAAATTTTAGAAAATCAACATTACATAACTCTTTTTACTTTCTTCCATTCTAAATTATGAATTGAACTATTTTGCATCTTCTGAACAGAAATTTACCTGCCTATTAACAAATGCATGCAAAGGAACTTACCAATTTTAAGTATGTATAGTATTTCTATATATATAGCAGGATTTATACCATCAAATATTTCTGTTTAGCGCATACAAAATAAATAATTCTTACTTGTCCGATATAGTCTTTAGGAACACCTTTATAAACATCATTCCCTTTAGGATGATTGATAATTATGCCAGGGGTAGGATTACTAAGAATTGAAAAAAAGACATGGTTAATAAAATATTTAAACATTCAACTTATTAAGTTCTACTTATTTTTAATGATTTTTTTTCTAAATACATACTCTGAATTATATGCAAGATCATCCTTCATCATCACAATTATTCTTTCATCAGGAATTCCATGATTTTTTAAAATTTGATATGAATGGCATATATCAGCCTATAAAGAGAAAGAAGTTAGTTAAATTATCCAGGCACATTACAAGAAATGAAACATTATGAGCTTCATGGAATGAATTGTTAAAAAATGACAGTTGACTCAGATTATGTTAAAATGTTAACTCCACATAAACCCTCAAAACAGCAAATATGTTGAAAAATATAATGCAAAAAGTTTAAAATATCTCCGTAAATACTGTAGCTTATAGGTATTTTTCTTTTAAAGAGGCACAGGACATTTTGAACTGTTTGTATGATTTAATAGAATATACTAAAAATATTATTCGGTGTCTTATGCTACGCGTATTCATTTATACAAACTCACCTGATGTCGGTAATTATCCCAAGAATCAGATCCAGCAACAAGAACTGCCCATAATTTCCCTTTATTAGAGGGTTCATCTAAATATTTTGGAATGGAATTGGAAATAGTAATACTCTCCACAAACACAATAAGAAAAACCAAAGAAAAAAGTTTAAGAAACATCTTAATGCGCTTTAGCGTATAACGCAACACTCTGAATAGAACGAACTACAACAGCAATTTCTTTGTAGAAACTAAAATTTCTATTCTGAGTCAGCAATAATGAATTTTATCAATATATGACACATGCGTCAAGGTTTTTGTTTGTAAATAATAGGATACCTCGTGACAAAAATTTCATAATTATTATCTAGTAGGTTGATGTCACTATTTTTCTCCTAAAAAATCTTCTCACGCACATTTATGATAGACGATTTCTTTACTGATACTACAAATATATTCGATTATTATAGCATTTAATGAACGAAAATTTAAGATCAATGTGGCAGGGCGGACAAAAATATTTGCATCCGTCTAAGAATATCGCTGTAACTTTAACTGACACAATTAAAATTCCAGAGCTAATGAAACAAAACAAAACAAGCAGACGAAATCACTTGTATCTGTCAAGTAAACCAAAACCCTGAAAATACTCGTAAATATTTTCTGAATTATTACTTATAAAAATGTGCTTTTATAAAAATTTTGAAGGATGAATTGAACATTGACCTATTTTTTAAAAACTTTATAAATGGAATTTTTTAGTGAAGGAGATTCTCGTTTAAATTGGTTTTCGCAGTTGTTTCAGTTTCTATCATCACAGCTTTCGCATGCTTTCAAATAACTTCTTATTGACTTAAAGCTCGGAAAGATTTTCTCTTATGATTATTTATTCATTTTTATATGCGAGTTCTAAAGCATTTTACATGTATTTCTTTTACAATATATGGGTTAAAATAATTCTATATAGATACTAAAACTTGCAAGTTGGTATGGAACTTTTATAATTATAATATATTGCTATTTGGTTTCATATTTCATTTTTTTTATAATTTTCATGCTATGAAAAATTGAAGGGAGTGATTAATATCCTATATATTGGAGTAATTTTCTATTTTTGAAGTTATTTGATAAATATTCCACATTTTAACAAATTACCAATATTTTTTCTTATTTTAGAAGGCGTTTATTTCTGAACTTCAAAAAATTATAAGGAAAGGTATTACACATTCTATTGATTTTCAATTATGTGAATGAAGGTTGCTTTTGCTCTACATTATGGCCACTGGAACAAACGCTCGAATGAGTGATGAGGAATTGCTGCGCCTGCCCCCTCAAGAATTAGTTCGAAAGTTGCGAAGAGCAGAGGCAGAAAATATGAAGTTGATGATGAGCCATGGAGCACTTGTAAAAGACATTAACCAACGAATGCAGGTAATTATCTAGATTTAAAACGTCTCACAAGTGAAATTCTTAAAGCTGTTTTCTTTTGTTTTTATAAATTTCTTTCAAAATATATGAAAATTTATTTTTCTCAAATTCTGTGTATTTAAAAATTTCATTTACACCCAAGTTAAAAGAATTTGATGCAAGTTTTTTTTTTTTCTTTTTTCATTTTGGTTTCAAATGTTTCTTACTTTTTTTTTATTACAGGCTCATTTGCAAGAAATTCGTAACTTAAATGAAATGAATCAAAGATTCCGGGATGACAATCAGGAGTTAAGAGATTTGTGCTGCTTTTTGGATGATGATAGGCAAAAAGGTCGTAAACTTGCTAGAGAATGGCAGCGATT
The DNA here is from genome assembly GCA_013235015.1 of Araneus ventricosus. Taxonomy (NCBI): domain Eukaryota; kingdom Metazoa; phylum Arthropoda; class Arachnida; order Araneae; family Araneidae; genus Araneus; species Araneus ventricosus. The sequence goes on along the minus strand of BGPR01020764.1, from coordinate 17,784 downwards.
TGGTCGTTACACAGCAAGTGTTATGAGGCAGGAAGTAGCATCTTATCAAAGTAAACTGCAAGAACTGGAGAATAAGCAGCAAGAACTTATTCGAGATAACTTAGAACTAAAGGTAATGAATTAAGTGCTTATTCTTTTCCCTTCCAAATTTTTGTTAGAAACTTGCTTTAAATGTTAATTTTTTATTTTTGTTAATTATTAGGAATTTTTTAATGGTCTAGATATAATATGTTTATCGAAATGTATTTTTTTCATATAGCTATACTCCTGTAAATTTTTTTACAATCACATCCAGACAAATCCCATTGTACGAGCATTAGCTGTTTTTTTATTGCTTTTTTTTATGGAACATATAAATATGTTAGAAGCATGATGTTATTGTTTGTTTTTACTTTTTTAAAAATCAAGGTATCACAATTTGAATTTCTGGGGAAATAAGTTTTAAATTGAATTCTCTAATTAAATGCATAATGTATATCATCTTTCTTAATCTCTGAATTACTGGAAGAAAAAAAAAACTGTGTGATCAGTAGATTTTTCATTTTATTACATCTTTATAACCAAAATTTTGTTCAGTCTGAATCTTTGTGCGGGTTAGCTTATATTTTAAATTTCATCTTATTTTGTCAGAATTAAATTTAAATTTTGAAAGCAGAAAACAATACTATTGCTATTTCTCTTATCTAGTTCTAGCTATTACAATCAAGCACCGAGATCATTATTATTGAAATCTGTAAAAGTTTGTTTTCTTTTACAAAAATTGTGAAGTTTTGATGACATTTGAAGGTTTAAAATACATATTATTTATAAATGTGAACAGGCAGCAGAATTGCTCATTTTATGACATTTGATAAAATGGCATGTAACATGTTTCAGGCTATTTAGTAATAAATTACTTATACAGTTGTGAACAAGTGACCAGGTATTTTAGACAGACTAACCGAATGCATTCCATTGTTTCTTTTTTTTGCTCTGTCTAACAAGCAGTGGTAAATCCAGGGGGGTGGCTATCGGGCTGCAGCCCCCCGAGCTGGACCAGAATTCTTTATTTTATTTTAAAAAGTGAAAAAAAATTTCTTTCTGGTTTTTGACAGGCTCGAAAGTTTTCCCATTTTTGTAGTCATTCCACTCATATTTGCAGCGTTGACATGGTCAAAAACATGTTTTTGCTAGTTATTTCATTGTGTTTTTTGTTAAATTATCGATAGTGTTCTTTACGATTCTTATTGTCAGGTGAGTCAAGTCTGTAAAGTTAAAGTGTTTTGGTTTACATAAGCCATAAGATTTGACATTCGTCACGCCGATTCAAAACTTTCTATACCTCAGCACCCCACCCCCCCAATCCAAATCCTGGATTCGCCACTGCTAACAAGTCGATAGGTATTCCCAAATTCCTAAACAATTTTCAACAGGCCACCAGTTAGCCAGATTTTGAAGTCAAAAGTGTTGTCATTTTGAAATTTTTTAAATTTTTTTCTTTTATTTATTTTTGAGATAATGCAAGGAATTGTAAAGTAATCTTTATTTTTTTTAAATATATTTTACAATATTTTTAAAATCTTTTTAATATTTATGTAAAAAAAGGTTTAAAAAATTATTTTCTGTGGATTTTTTAAAATTATTTTTTCTAAAAAATCTTAGAATTTAATTTTACTTCACATTTATCTTAATCTTGGTGTTTTAAACTTAATTTTATAGCAATTTATTGAAATCTATGCTTTTAAATTAATTTGACTTGTAATGGGCTAATAGATTATTAATAAATATTGATTAGCCAGATTCAGTTAGCATTAGCAGAATTGATTTGCATCATTTACAGAATTTGGAGATTTTACAAAGCACTCTGCATTTTTAGTTTGGCTGTCTATATGGAAGTTTTCTTCATTGCTCTGCTGTGTAACAAAAATGTGATATTCCTTTTCCTTGAAAAGCCACCCTTAGAAGCTTTTACCACGCATGTTAAAAGCTTTTAATTTTTGGACTTCATAGTATTCTGTTATTCCATGGTACAGGGAAGCAGAATGTATCTTTCTTCTTAGTCTTAAATTATTATAGTCTTAGGCTGTCAGTAGTTTCATAGCTACAGCATGTAGAATTTTAAATTGGCCATCTAAATTCTAATAAATGCAAAAAATTTTGTTGTGCGTTATTTCCAGATTATTTTATTATATGCTTATAGTTTATTCTTCATTATAGTTGTGCTTATTGTGTCTGAATTCTCATCAAGTAAACTGAGATATATATATAATATGTTATAAAAAAATTAATACAATTTTTCAGAAACTGTGTCTATGCTTGGATGAGGAAAGAAGTCGAAGTACTTGCAGTCAGTGTGGAGAACCACTTAATTGTCGTCGTGATGATGGTGATGGCAGCAGCTCATCTACAAACAATGAAGAACTTGGACTCCTCTCACCAATTCATTCTTCTTTCTCACCATATAGGATGGGACAGAATATGGATGATTCTGGTCAAAGACGTTCTGTTATTAATGGTTGGTTTTCTATTTTATCTGATCAACAAGATTTTTATTTGCTTCTTAAACATTCAACTAATAATTAGGTGCAGTTTAAAGTATATCCTTTAAAAACTTTTGTTCTGTTAGATTTTAAAATGAATTATTGCAGTTACAGAATTTTCTAGATGGTTTATAAGAATGTTTGCTTAATAAATATGACAACGTTTATATGATTAATGAATGTTGCATATTATATGTAATATTCATTGGTATCATTTTGAAAAAGAACATGGGGGAGGGGGAAGGGTAGAAGAGTTTACATAGACTGCTTTTACTGGTTTACTCTTTTCTTTTTTATTCATGTTGAAATTTAGTATTGAATGGCTTTATTTAATTTTTGCTATTTTAAGTGGTTGAAATACTTCAAATGAAATATTAAAGCAACCAACAGTTTAAAAATGCCAATATACATTTTTGACGTAATTTCTCCTGTATCGCATGTTTCTTATTGCATAACATTCTTATCTTGTCACATGATTTTTTGTGTAATGAAATTCTTATCATGTTGAAAAAATACACATGCTTCACACATTTAGAGTAATCTGTTATTGTATTTAGAGTAGTATCTAGTTTATTTTTGATAAGGCTAAAACATAAACATGTGATAAAATGTGATTATTATTATTAGCTATATTTTTTAAAAATCTTTTCTGATAATATTTTTTTTATTAATTCAACTTTATTTATAATTTTTGTAGTTTAAAATGCTCTTTTGTGTTCTTCCTGATATTTATTTTATTATTTCGTATATTTTAGCACAAGTTCTGCAATACATTAAAAGCTTGGAGAGGAAAATTCAAGAACTGGAAGAAGAAAAGTTTAGAGATATGGTAAGCTACAAATCTTTACTTTAGGAACACTTTTTTTTTTATATTAATGGAGCTTCTGAAGAAAATTCTTACATTTATTGCAATGCTATTTTATGATATATGAATTTTAAAATTTTTTCCTCAAAACTGATTTGGGTAAATTCTTTTATAAATTTACATATTTAACTCAAAAACAATGAAAGACAAGCTGTAACTGCAGTATTCCTATAAGATATTATTTGTAAAATATTTGTTATTTCTGTCAGTTATTTGGAATTTTCAGATTGTGACTGCTGATTGTACTAATGTACCCATTTTTTAAAATCAGATTGGTAATATTATACATTAAAAAATCATTTATAAAAAAACATGAAATACTTATCTCATTAAAACATTGTTGCTAGCTCCTCAGTTATTTTACTTACTTGAGTTTTGCATTTTTCTATTTCAAGTTTCTTGACATTTTTATTCAAAAGCAAGCAGAAATATGAATTGTTGAATAACTTTTATTTAAACATTATAGTAATTATAAACATGGAATTAAAAAGACAAAGCAACAATGTATTTGTTTTAATGGAAGAATTAATGTGCTTTATTTATATCTGTTTTTTCTTGCTTTTTAAAATATATCCCGGACGTATTTGTAGTTTTGCAAATAATTTTTTAATGTTAATCTTGTTTCTTAAATCTATGTATAAAACAATTGAATTGTAATCACATTTCTAGAAAAACAAAATGAATCATGGTTTCTATGGCAAGAACAGCTGGACTGATGCTAATTCAAGAGATCACTTAAAGGTATTTAAATGCCATATTTTTTTTATGAGAATTATTTAGTTAATTCTTAAACTTGCTATTGAAATAAGCTTTTAACTCTGTGCTTAGCAAAGATAATTTTAAGCTTGAATATAAATTATTTATAGTATTAAAAATATTTCAGTATTTTATAGTATTAAAATGTAATAACATTTTGTAAGTTTATCAGGAAATTTATTATAAATTTTTGATGTTGATCTGTTTTTATTAATCCTGTTTTTTGTGTTCAAAAATTGATTGATATGTTTTTAATTTTAGCTCAATGACAATATGTCATTATCAAAACCTGAGGCTGTTGTTCATGCTATGAAAGTAAGCTCTACATTATAAATTACATTGTTATATTTTAAGATACTGTAGGGATTTAAACCTTGCATAGTGAATAACAATATTTCTGTTAGCAAGTTAGTATTGACTTAAATTCTGAAATTATCATCGACTTTGGTTGAAAGTTGCATTATCTAAAAATTATAATTAGTTCTTGTTGTATGTTTTATATTATTTGCTTTTTTTTCTCTTTGTAGAAAATTATTGGTAAATGTATGTTTTATTAAAAAAATACTAAAATTTTTGTTTATATTTTTGCACATCTATCAATTACAAAATTAGTTAAAAATCTGTTCTGATTAAAAGCAATTTATGTGCAATACTGAAAACAAAAATTTAGAGGTTTTTTTTTTTTTTTTTTTTTTTTTTGGTCTGTAGGTGTTAGAAGTTCATGAGCAAATGGAAAAAAGCCTGGAAAGTGATTTAGAATCTGAAGAATTGGCTGAAGGTGAAAAGGCACTTGTTCGTGAAATGTGCAATGTAAGAAATAATTTGAAATGTTTTAAAAAATTTATATTTCCCAATATTTTATTTTAAAATACTAGTTTATTACAGATTCTTTTTTAAATACTTTGCAAATCATATAGTTTTGTGAATTTTCTGACAATTGGATTATTTTATCATAGTGAATGATTTTTTAATAAAATTTCTGGGAAAAATTTTGTTCCGGTAACCATTTCTAAATAATTAGTGTAATGATTTATAATTGATTATATGATGTATATGTTGAAGTATTTCTCAAATATTGTTATTGTGCAGAATATTTCTGATGAGTAAAAGTAGACATGGCAGTGGATGTAAGAGTGAGGCAGTGAAACAAATTAAGATTAAATAGATTAAGTTTATTTGAAGCAGCTCGCTTCAAATTATTAAAATAAAAACATCTACAGCTCTCTGAGCAGTACATTTGACTCATACAGAATGCGTACACAGAGTGCGTTAATACAGTAGAAATAACATACTTATAAATGAAACCTCATTTACATATCTTTACTAGAATTAAACACAAACTACAATTTATGGAAATAACTTGTACTAGAGCTACAAGAAGTTGATTCGACGCCTCGTTGTCACAGCAAGTAGGAAATTCCTATCAATTTCTAACTATTTAGTAAATGCACCTTCATGTCATTCTTATTTTGTACCTGATCTTGTACAGAGATAGCAGTAAATAATTATACTTTGTTGACATTGCATCAAAGAAATTAAGCAGAACTCTTTTGTGTCAGATGTGCTATAAATGTTTTCATTTTGTAAATGAAGAAGGACCTTTTACTTCAGTAAACAAATTAAAACAACTACACTAATGCTTACTTTTGTTAATATATGAAAGCATATAAGAAATATTTTAAAATTATAAAGCTATTTTAAGTTAACACTTTATGAATGCAAACTATCAAAAAATGAAATATATACTGAAAAAGATGGGGTATTTAAACTATGTACTTTGATATCATTTTAAAATTTTAATTAGTAAAATTTTTAAAAACATACTAAACAGAAGACACTATTTTAATTATTTTTTGCTTTTTAACCTTGAGGTTTCTTGTTTCTCAAACTCAATACCATGCAGTGCTCTTAGTAAAGAATCAAAATTTAATATAATTAATAATTAACTGGTAATTTAGTTCTAAAGATATTAAAATATTGTTTTGTCACCAAGAATATACAAGTATACAAAATGTTATTTCTCTAACACATCAAGATGCGAGTGAAAAATCAATTACAAAATTCAATTTTTACAAACATTAAATAAAAGTGTTTAAAAATTCATATATATGAATTTTTCTTCCAAATAGGTGGCATGGCGAAAACTTGAAGATGGACCTTCTTGAATTCATAACATGAGATAATGAAACTACATTCCATCCAAAATTGTTTTTCTATATGCAACACTTCAATATGCTTCTTATTATATCATCTTTTGTTACCAGATATAGAGGACAATATTTTGGAAGAATTACCGTCCAAAGAACCATGCTTCAGAATTAGTTTTAGAAAGGTTTTGAAATTTTTAAGGCATTTTATATCTTATTGTATGAAATGAAAAGTTATACACATTTCTTAGCTTTTATTAAAAAGCTTTAATTTTTTAAATAGATTTGTATATGCTTTTCTGAAATATTTCATCATTTTATTGTCACTGACAGATTTTTTAAATTGAAATTTCCCTCTTACAAAATATATCTTAAATGAATTCGAAGAAAATTATTTTTAAAAAGCTATTGTTACAAAAAGACATCTTGAGTTGTTTACTAGCATTGGTTGCCACATTCAAGTTTTTAAATCCTTAGGTTGCATTTGTTTATGTTGAATGATAAGGAGCTGTTAGCATTCAATATTTTTAAACACTTCCTGTTTTGTAAATCATGGGTTTTTTTTTTGTATATATATCAAAAATTGTAAATACTTGTATAGTTTTGTAAACTGTTATTTTGATGCAACATGTCCCCCCCCCCCATTTATAGATGTTATGTTTGTATAAGTACATTCTTTATCTAGAATCTGTTTTGTTGTTTTTGAATATTTTTATGACAGGAAGTTAAATTATGAAATATGTTATATCACAAAACTTAACTTTTCGCCTTTCTATTCCCAGATAAAAGTATTTAATTGTGCATTTACTAAAATTATTTCAAAAGACTAAACTTTTACTTGTTATGTTGTTCTTGTTCACAAGGAGAGCTATTTAGCTATCTCATGACTTTTATGAAGAATCATAGAATTCGTGATGGAAATCATAAATGTAGTTTACACTAATAGCACTGGAAACTCCATTTGTGCTGTAGCTTAATAGAGAATTTAGTTTTCGTTATTGTTTTAACAATTAAATTTATAATATACACTAAATATTTTTATGACCCATATCTTACATATAAAATTCTAAATACTGTATCTTAAAGAAAAAAATTCTATGGAATACAGTTTTAGCTTTCATTTTTGACATTTTTATTGTTCGTCCCCACAAAAAAGAAAAATATATTTTCAGTATTAGTAATAATTTATGGGAGAAAAAAAATTTATTTTATTAAGTTATATTATTATTTTATATTAAGTTATATTTAAAATTTATATTATTATTTTATTAAATAATTTTTATTAAGAATTTAAGCTAAATCCAAAATGCTTATAACTGTTCTATACTTTCAACTGTTTAAATAGCAGCAACTTTCAATTATATCCTTTATTACCTCAAAATATTTTGGTTTTATGTCAGAAACTTTTTTAATTCATTCCCATCTTTTTTGTTTTTATTTGAAGTTTATAACACTGCATTATTGATAAATTTAAAAAAAAAAACATTTTAGTTTGAATTTTACTACTTAATTTTTAAAAGATTACCTTAAATTGAATCTTTTAAGTACATATCTCCATTTTTATCATGTGGCAAAAAAAAAAAAATGTAATTTTCCTTAATTCATTGCTCAATTTTCTTTGAATCAACACTTTTATTTTGCTGTCCTCAACATATTTTTAATTGAGTAGTGTCCATTTGAATGATATAGCAAAATGCTTTTATATAATCTCTGATATCCATTTCTGTTATTTTAAGAAAATGAATACTAAATATGAGAAATATTATTTGCTTTGAACCTTTATTCATAGATTTAAGTTACATGCATTTGCTACAAATATCACTTGTTTGTACAGCTGTGCAAAATATATATATTGTAAATTCTCTGATATAGCTCTAGAGTTTTAAGATTATGGAAGTTATATAATAAAGTTGCAGGAGCTGGTACTCCATTCTATAATCTTCTCCATCTCACTTAACAAGAGAGAATTCAAGTCTTCATGGATTTGATGTGCAGCCTTCATTCTCTAAATATCCACAGATTTGGATAAGCACCAGTCCTGGATACATTTGGTCTTCAGTAAAATTCTTACCAAGTTTAAATTCTGTTGGTTAAGTACTTAAGTCTTTTTTATAACTTGGACACAGTTTATATGTGTAATCTTAAACAGAGAACCCTGCCTTACCATAATGACCGACAGCCGCCATGACAATTAACAAGGGCACTGTGACCGAGCGTATAATAGCTCCCATTATAAGTGACTCGCGTAATGACCTCACCATTACAGGGTTATAACCAGTTATCAGAGATGGGTCCTAAGAGCAACACCATCATTTATTGTATTCACCAGGGAAGTGAGATCAGTAGGATACAATTAACTTGTTCGTGACAGTCTAATCCCAGCTCATGTTACCTATTAGTGGGAGAATATTTATATGTAAGATTTGCTAGAGTGTAGAGATTTCTTTGGAGGAGTTTTTGTTGAGATATCTAAATTCTTTTTGTTGGAGTCTACAAATAATTTTAAAGTTGATATTAGGTTATTACAAAGATAAATAATTACATTAAAATCTTGACTCCACTCCATGCCCATTGTTGAAATATTTTCTCTAGAGTGATGCAGATAGCTGGGAAATGTTATATCGTAGAAAGAGGATGCTAAAAATGTGCATCTGGCTTTTATATATTCAAAACGGGCTGTTCCCCCCAAAAAGTGCTTACTTGGTAGTATTAAGATGCTCTCAATGCTTATCTGTTCAGAAGATCAAGCACGAACAGTGAAAGTTACAGTAATTGGATTTTGAGAGATGAGGATAAAAAGAATGAATTATATAGTTATGTTATCAGGTGATTCTGTTAATTTGAAGCTTGATGTCTTAAGTTACATCAACCTTCATTGTAATAGGAGAATCAACTTATTTTTGCCATGGTCTCGTATTATAATGAGGATTTATACTATGATGCAAAAGAAACCATTGCAAAAATAATTTGATTCTCCTAAAAGGGGTTTGTGTCTTTACAAAACCGTAAAGATATCAAAAGACATCAAACTTTAATTTTGTTATAATATAGTTATAACAAAATTAAAGTTGTATTTTAAAACTTTCAGCATCTGCATGCTCACTCAATTCATCCTTTTATACCGTCCAGCAGGGCTGTTCTTAAGTTATTGGCTGTCTGGGGGGACAGGAAATCTTCTCTTCACCCTCATTTATTTAGCAGCTAGTAACTTACAAATAAATTATTAGTCAAGCTAAGTTGAGATACAGTCTCAAAATTGTTTCGTTTACCTTCTACTGATTTCTTAAAAAATATCTTGATTATTGAAAGTTAACTATTTTAAATTATCTGAATATTAAGTAACATCCCAGATTTTACACTATCGGCCCAAGAAGTGGTTTCATCATTTTTATTTCATATCAGATGAATGTATCTGAATTAAAATTTAACAGTCATAAAGATTTTTTAGTCAAAAAAAGATTGTCTCATACTGTATTTACATGCATGGCAGAAATTTTTATAGAATTAAGACTTCTGCTCATGGTCATCTGGTCCTAAAATATTGTAAGAGCATGGTGAAGGAACTTATTCTTTAATTTGGCATGTTTGAGAGAAACTTGCACATCTACCAAGAACAGTCCTGTCATTCATGTATTATGCATAGCATTTAATACTTATAATGTTTTATGTTAAATATACCTATATTTTATACTGAATTTGTATTGTTTAATGATGATGTATTATTTCATTTTGTATATTAGCGTATTTGAAATATTATCTTGAAGAGAGAGATTCATTACATGTATTTGTTATTAATAAAATATTGTTTTTATTATTTTGGGGTCTTTTGTTTATGAAGTGAGAAACAGCTTTTCACTTTCTTGTATACCAACTATTGTAACCATAAAAAATAGGACCTGGAAATTTTGATGAATCTCGCTATTTTAGACCTCCCTGAGTCTGAAAAACCATTTCTAGAATTATGTCTATCTGTGAATACATTAGCTAAAAATTGAATGAGGTAGACAAATGAAATTTGGTTTGTGATCTTTACACTAAAATTATAATTCTCTATTAAATATTGGATGAAATTCATTAAAGGAAAGTTTGCCCGTTTGTGTACAAGTGGACTTGATAACTCAAAAAATGCATCTAGCTAGATGCATGAAATCTGACATATAATTTTATACCATTACTGTAGATGTCTATCAAATTTTGGACCAAATCCATCATTGCATTAACCGTCTATCATAATGTCTATTTGTGTGCATGTGAACACGATAAATCAAAAACGCAACACACAGTATTATGTATGAATTTTAGTATGTGCTCTTTATACCAAAATTGACCTAAAATTTGACAATGACATACAAAGAGAACAAAGCTGAACAAAAAATAAATTGCACCATATTATGTAAGTTTACTAGAAATTCAAGAGAACACTCCCCAGGGGTGTAGTGGATGTGGAATGCCATTCTGGCACTGCTTTTTTTTTTTTTTTAAATTATGTTTAAAGACCACATACCAAATTTCATCCCCATAGCTCTAATAGTTTTCGAATTATCATGTTCACAGACATAATTCCAAAATTGTGTTTCTCGGACTCGGGGAGGTCTAAAACGTGGAGATCCGTCAAAATCTCGAGTTCGAATTTTTTGACGATTACAATACTTTCTCTTCGTATACGAGAAAGTAAAAATTGTGAAATTGTCCTTAAAACAGCGTGATTTTTTACATAAAGGTCAGAGCGTTCCGGCACTGCTTTTGGAGCTTCCCTGCACTACTCATTTTGCGACTACACCACCGACACCCCCACTGTTTGAATTCCGAGTTAGTCCAAATATTTCTTATTTTGTCGCGTACAAAAATCCTAGTCTGGATGCTGACATTTGTGTTGTAGTATTTACATTATTTCTTATTGAGATAAGTGGTACCGATTGTCCATTGAAAGTTCTTTGCAAGTGTTGGCTTTATTTATCGGTAATGTTCAGTTGGTCAAAGCATATTCAAATGCCTATGATTGCTGGCAGTTTATGAGGTGTTTACTATGTAAAGTACTCCTCTCTTGCATTTGTGAAATTTGATGTTATACTTCAAATTCTCTTCATACGTGCAACCAAAGATTAGCGCGATAATCCAAGCATTCTTCGTAGGTAAAGTCTAGATATGAATAAATGATAAAATACACTTTAAAAAGCTGTTAGCATGAGATTTAATTGTGAAAAAAACTTAGATGGGGAAAATAAAGTTCTTCATTCACACATTTAATTGGGGTGCCTAGAACCAGAGAAGACTAATTCTCAATTTTCATTCACCTACTAGGCATCTTATTTTATAAACACTGAAAGTGAATCATTTCTCAAGTGCTACTATCTACGGCATGAAAATTTTATGATTGACTCTGGTTTTGAAAGAAAATGTGTTTTTATTTCGGTATGACACTTTGCTCACTTTAGTGTAAATTGTATGTTGGCCCACTTTGTTTCCCTACGTCTCATACGCAATGCATATAACATTTAGAATGTAAAAAGTTAGCTATAAGTCCAAATGGCATGGAATGATCGATTTAAAAGTTTGCCCCCTAGTTGTGTATTTGATTCATATTCTTTTCACTTTTATGTTATTTTTCCAGTTTTTAGTAATCAAACTACATTTATTAATTTTTATTTATATTTTCAAGCAAATTTCCACATAGAGAACACTTCAGAAATTAATTGTGATGTGTTTCTACCGATAATCGATGGAAGGTAAAATCCGAAAAAAGCTTCCTGAGAATGAATATCTAATTATAAGTGATTTAAATTATTAGAGGGCTGAATCTAGAAAATAGAGTGTCACTCTTGAATCTTCAGATCTGTTTCATGTTCTGGTACGTGCGAGTTAAATTTATTCTGTGCAAACTGTTTACAACTGTCGAGATGCCGCTGCATATTGCTCGCTTAATTCTTCCTTTATCTACTTTTTATTTGTTGCCGAAAGGGATTATATTGCATCGATTCCATTAGCTTACTTTTTTTTTTGAAACAGTTGTCCATAGGAATTTTAGTTATAAGGACTGTCTTCCCATACTTCCAAACAGTTACAATTATAAATTTTGAAATTTTCGGGGCTTAAAGAAAGGGTTCGTAAATGCTGTTGATTCCTAGTGATGGAGAAAGTCCTTGCAAGACGGAGATGCTTAATAATGAATTTGAAGGCCCCCCCCCCCTCCAAGAGATTTACTCTGCGAGTTTTTTATTGGTTACAGTTCAGGAGGATGTGTTCAATATCATTGTTTTGATTGCTAGCATGAGAGGATTAGTATATTATTTAAACCAAATACCTAATTATTTAAAAGGCCTACGATAAAACGGGTAGGAATGCGGGGAGTATAATGTCTTCTATGTTTCAGCCATGACGACAGAGCAATAATTCATGGGATGTTCCCCGGAGATTATTGCTATTTAAAATTGCTGAATGCTTCAATCGGTTTTTGAAAATGTGAGAAGATATCTTCCGCTGCTCAGTCCAGTCTAAACAGGGAGTCCAATCCGTTGCTGCTTTTGCAAGAATGTCTGCATTTTCATTCCAAACAAATGTTTGAATGATTGGGATCCAAATGAATATGATTTTTTTTCCTTCAGCTTTGCCTCTAATCTTGATTTTATAGTACAGTCTATGATAAGCTTAGTTAGTTTGTGTTTTCGTATCATCCTTGCTTTTGTAGCTGGCTGTCTGCTGCCAAAAAAAGTCGCTTAAAAACATTTTACTACACCCGTTCTCAGTCGTTCAGAAATCTCATGTAACGTTAGGAGTGGGATCTCGTGAATTAAGTGTGGGGCCAGTTTGAATTTTTTGTGTGTAATATTCTGAAAAGAATCTCCAAAAATTTAACAAATTTCAATAAAAATAGACGAAGAGCATTGGTTATTAAAATTCAAACGGCGTCGAATGTTTTAAAGGAAATGATAATTTTATAAGTTTTGTTATACAAAGCTCTAACCTTAATTATGCCCATCAAGTAGTATTCGAGAAGCAAAGAAGTGACGCAAAACAGATTTCTATGTCGCAAATTCTTGGTCGAATTCATTGTATATACGAAATTTAAGGATTTTATTTTGAACATACAAACAAGACCTTGAGTAATCTAGTTTTTAATGACATTTTGGTTTATATGGAAAAAATATCAAATATAACTGACGAAAGCAGACTCAAGTCTCAAAAATAAAAGTTTTTAAAACAATCATTCTCATTTCGAATAAGTAAACAAGTCTGCTTTTTGATGATATCTTATTAATATGTTTGCTGTCATGATTTTCCAGACAGATAGAGTTAGCAAACTCTTTGACCCATGAAATCAGCTGTAATTTAAATTTCGAAATGCCTGCCCTTGAGTGGTACATCGAAATATGTATCTTTTTATTAAACTTTTGGCTTATCCGATGTGAAGATTCTGGTATGTAGAAAACTGACACATATTTAGTGATCTTTTGAGATGTAATATGATTCTTCAGTTTCACTTAAGAAACATGTATTTCATCATTTTGGGAAATACAAAAAAAAAAAATTATTTAAAACATAAACACATGTTAATTTTGTAATTTGATCTTAAAATTCTTTGGTTGATTATATTTGTATTCGATTGTTGTTTGTATTCATCAACTTGACGTTCAGAGGCAATGAATGAAAGTAGATATTTTAATTAATACCACTTTTTTCTCATTATAATTAGAAAATTGTTTTTGGACAAATACGCGTACAATTACTTATCATTAGAATGATAATTTAATCAGAAGTGTAATTCAATAAAGTTTGTTCATTTATTTGCATCTCAGTATGCAGAAATAGCGACTGATTTTTTATGTAGAAAACTTGGTTAGAATGCAGCAATTAGCTAAATTAAATTATATATATATATTTCATTTTTTGCTGATATTTCTTTTGTGGATTTAATTTTCTCATGCATATAAACTCGTTTGGACTTTAGGTACTTCAACATTAATTCTTTTAAAAATATTTAACAGCTAAATAAAGGATAGACACCCTAGGTGCGTGCCTGGGGGCACGAAAGGAAGTTTTATTTATATTTTTTGTATCTCAATATCTCGGCTGTTGTCCCATTCAAGCAATACGTGAAAGGTATGCGAAATGGTGTTTAAAAACGCAATGACTTGCAAGTCAAAATCTGCAAGCATATATATGTGCTGCTTTCATAGCTCCTAATAATTCCAGAGCCAGGGGTTGCCAACAAATTTAATCCGACCCTGGTTATAATGGAACAATAATAATCTTTGCGTTTCATTCCAATTAATTGCAATGGTTTTCTTTCTTTCTTTTTCTTTCTAGGGTCTTTCTGGCACATTACTGACATTCACGTTGATCATAATTACTCTAGATTTGGGAACAAAGAAAATTTGTGCCACGAAGAAGGCACTCCGAATGGTATTAATAAGACGGACAACGGCTTGTATGGAAATATCCTGTGCGACACTCCATGGCTTCTCCTGAATCTAACAGTCGCATCCATGTATTCTATCAGAAAGTCTGTCGATTTCATTATATGGACAGGGTTGGTTCGGGCTAGGATTTATACTATATCTGATTACTATAAAAGTACTTTCATAAATATTGCCTTTTGCTGAAATCGATATTGGGATAGTTAGAGAAAATTCACCGGTTTTAATTCATTTTATGTACTATGAAATTTCTATTTTTAGGTTAAAATGAATCCGATGCAACTGTGATGTTAAAATCTAGAAAGTGGGGAACAAATTCGGGTATAATTTTCATCATTTGACTGCAATTCAAAATTTTAACCCACATTGTTATTTAGCCGATCAATCAAAACAGTTGGTAATCCGTAAGAGACAGAGAGAAAAACACACAAATATCAGTGCGTATACGTCACTTTTTAAAGTCAAATATAATGAGAGGGGAATAATACCACCCCTGGCGCCACTTACTTTCACTGTGCCACTGATTTAGTTCCATTTTTCTTCTCCTTTTCTTCCAAAATGAGATTAGTACTTAATAGATTTTTAAACTTTATTTATACATTATTAACAGAGTGCAAAACTTGGATGAATAAAATTATTTACTTGTTACATAAGATTAGGTACCAGGTAAATAATTTTATTCATTCGAGATCGTCTACAAAATGTCTCTTGAAAAAAAGACAAGGCAAGGTAGAAAAAAAATCATCAGTGGGTCGAAGTATTCTCTTTTAAAATAATTTCTCTTGATTTATTATAATTCTCTATGCAAATAGGGAATTATTCTTTTGATAGAAAAGATGTAAAAACGATCTTAACTAACGTTCTTAATTTTCTTGTTCTGTTCCTTTAGTACGCATTTGGAATGTCCAATCTAACATCAGGAGTCTAATCAAAGTGGTGAGGGGCGGGGGGGGGATTAGGGGAAGGCTCTATTTAGCCTATATAGACATATGACAGTTTCAGACATTTAAAACACACAGTTTAAACTCGAAAGTTATGCTGTAATCTCCTTGTTCAATGTAAGCATTAGGATCGATTTTAACCACGAAGTTACATTCCAAATTGATAGAGCAGAGCCTCTGAAACTGTCTTGTATAAACAGTATGTAAACCTAAGTAAAGTCCTGAACTCTCACAAACTTTTGTCTAGGAAATTCTTCAACATAAGCAGAAATAATTAGGAGAAACTCAAAAAATTTCATAAAAACTTGTTGAATAACTATTTCTTATTGAATTTCCTTTAAGTTATTAAATTTCTTTTTAGTTTCATTAATTGACGCTTACTTTTGAATTTATTTTCCAACTGTAAGGTCACGGCAAAAGATTTCAAGCAGAAAGGGGGTGTTCAAAATTTTTTCAATGGGCAGAGAGATTGCGAATGGAAAAATTTAAGAAACCCTGATATGTATACCACGGCTTCTTAAACTCTAGCAAGCTCTCTTGCTCTATAGAGCAAATATAGTTTTTGCAAAGCCCTTCAATGACTTCCAGAATTTTTTAAAATTTAATTTATGATGATGATTTGCAGTGGCGGACTGGGTCTAAAAATAATGGTTGCTTGAAGTCAATGGGGGCCCACATATAACTACAATCATATCATTAATTCATTAACAAAAAAGACAACAAAACAATTATACTATTATTATATATAATTAAAAATTAATAAATTTAATTTTTTTACAAATGTGCTGTGATATCTCAAAAATGGATTTCAAACTCCTTAAAGACAAAGTTCATTTGAAATATTTTCAATCGAAGAAGGTGTATTAGGATACAGACCGTAACAGAAAAATAAGTTTGAGGTACCGATTGAAAGAATAAAACAAGCATAATGATCGGCATTACACTGAAAACCACCTCAAAAATCATCAAGACTGTTAGCTAAATTAAATCTAAATAAATATGAAGGGAAAGGATTATGGATAATTAATAAGTGTCAGTTATTAATCGTTATTGGACGTATAATCCCACATACGCTTGGTGGATGGATAAAGAATGTATCCAAAATTCACTAAATTTTAGGCAAATGCTTTGTTTAGAAATCATTTTGATAAAACAGGCTGTAATTTCTAATATTTGCTCATATTGGATGGCAGTCTTAACAAAATGGTCTACAAGTTCACTCCCTAGCTTTGAGCCAGGTGAGAATGACATGACTTTGAATTCGAAAATTTTATTTTCGACATCTACAGATTGCAATTTTGTATTTGATTTTAGTACTTTTTACTATTTGGATTGAAGACAAACTCTCAGTGAAGTTTTTATTTTGACTCCAATCTTTAAGGTTCATTCTTACTCCAAAATTAAATGCTAAACGTTCACTCTGCAAAGCAGTATTAAATAAGTTCGAGCTAAAGCAAAGAATTGGTAATGTTATATTATTTTTTAAGTATTCAACTTTGTCACCAAATCTGGAACCACGGGTGTGTAATTTAAGCAGAATCTAAATGAGTAAATTTCTCGTCAGCTTGTTTGATATCAATTCTACGTTTTACCATATCAGGATTAGAGTCATTTGCTTTCCAATTCCATAAGCCGAAATTTCGTATCCGGTTTTAGTGACAAAGTGAGAAGGAGAAATGCCGCCCATTAGTAGGGCATCCGTTGAAAGAAAGAGGAAGCTTTAAAAGAAAAATCTTTGGGTGATTTAGAGATTAGTAATTTGTACAAGTATTGTTTCAGTAATTTGTAATTAAACTGGTATCATTAAAAAATACTTTTTGAATAATAAATAATTCAAAAATCATCTTGTTAGATAAAACTTTCGGAAGATATCGCGGAAAAACGCCAAATCTTGCTTAATTTTTAACTGAAATTTTAATTGTCTTTTAGATATTGAAGAGTTGACAGTTATTTATCTTGTTCAATTCCTACTATTAGTTCACACTCTCTCTCTATATATAATCTTGTTCAAATTTTGCAATCGATTTTAAACTAACTTCCCGATGAGCTGGAGACTTGCAACTTTAAACATAGCTCAGAACTAGATGACAATGCAATATTAATTCGCTTTCTTGCCTGTCTGTCTGTTTGTCTGTCATTTCA
>BGPR01020763.1:0-19393 GCA_013235015.1 Araneus ventricosus | reverse complement strand
AAAGAGAATGCAATATAGCAAATGGAATGTTATTATTTATCATACACATTAACTCAACAGTCAAACACAAATAGATATAAATAGAAATACAAAATTGCTTCGGGCTTCACACACTTGTTTACAATCAAAATAAATATCTATAATTTGTTTTTAAAGTATTCCTCAATAAAAAATATTAAAAGGGATAATTAATTACAGTCTAATAATCAATTTGGTAAATATACTTTACTGAAATATCTGAAGGGACTTTTATTTAATCACATTTTACCTAGCTTGTAATACGTAATTTAATCAATGTTTTATACTAAATATCCGCATTTAAAGAAAAATATATGTCTGATGATGTTAGTAAGAACCAAGTTCAAAAGACCTAAAATAAATCGTTAAAGTAATTACAAACCAATAGCAATGTAATTAGTTTAAAACAGAGAATTGAACGAGAGTACAACAATAAATTTCACTTGGCAGTCAAATTTTATGTGGAATATAAATATTGATGAAAAATTGAGGAACATAAATACAAAGGAGAAGCTCATTATAAATATTTAAGTTTCGCAGAAGTATAATACTTATCAACTTCAAAGAGCATAACTCGAAGGAACCCATGTTCTAAAAGCATCATTTTCTACTCACGAATGCTTTATTAAATAACTTTCTTCCAGGTATTTTTTACCACTTAAGCCTTCGGTATAAAACCTTTCATAAGCATAATTACATCTCTCTTTCATCAGTCAATTAAGGCATGTCATGGTTGAGGAATATGAGTCTGCGAAACAATGCTCTGAGTTTCATCCTCTTCCTTTGTTATTAACCAGCATTATTGAAAACCTGGTAGACAGATGGACACTTTGGCAACAAATTACTCTCTGGTGTCGGGCTGGCTGTTGGAAGTTTGTCTGCTTCATCTTCAAACGAAATGTGGGTAATTTTCCCCTGAAAGTCCCCCAGAAATGTCACCTACCTTCATCTGGCTAGACTCGGGAATATTATGAAGATCCTTACATGAGCGAAGGTCATGTAAGGTCATGTCATCATTAATTAAGGAAGACTTTTCTCCAGGGTTGCGGTGATTTAAATCAGTTGATTAAAATCACTGATTTAAATCGCGATTTAAATCAACTGATTTTTTTAAAAAAAATCACTGATTTAAATCACTTTATTTTAAATATCAAGTTAATCTGCTTTAATGAAATAAAATTGTTCTTGTATCTTTAAGTAGTGATTTTAAAATATTTTTAAATGTATATTTAAAGAAAGAATATATAGAACATAAAAAAATATTTCATCGAATTGATGTAACTAGAGTATTTTCCATATATTTATTTTTGAGAACGCAAGCAAATTAGATTTTAACCCTTTGCGGTGCAAGGCAATAATTTTTTTGAAATATGATAAGAAAACATCATGAATGGGTTTAGTTTATTGTTTAGACATAGAATCTACAAAAAAATGTTTTTTAAAAAACTTGCTGCATTCCAGGAGGGGGGGGGGTGACCCGAATGGGTCACCTCCTCATGAGAACCCCCTTAGATACAGCCACCTTGATACACTCGAAAATTATTGTTGAATCTTACAGAAAATTATAAATTAAAACTTCAAGAATATTGGAGCAAAATTTTCGAGTTATTTTGCTAAAATTTTTAAACGTCCAGAACTAAAAAATTTCTTATCTCTGAGTCAAGGAATTTTCCCAAACTTTATCTCTAATAATTCCTATTCTGAAACAAAATTTCATAAGACTGCCATATACATTCTAAAAGGAGTACTATTAGCCCTATCCTAAACCTATTATTTTCCATTTATAGTTGAATTGAACGGTTGAGAAGCGAGTGAAATTAGGTGTGCCATTAACTGGCACACTTCGAGCAAAGGGTTAAATAAATCTCTAATGAGCAACACAATAAAATGCAAAGTATGAGAGACTCCTTTTTTTTATAAAATAAAATAAATATTGTGAAAGGATCATGTTCACAAAGAAAGAACACAGTAAAATGCAGTAAGTTTCATTTTAATATTGGCAAAAACTATATAGTGTTGGGGACAACAAATTTTTATATTGCAATAATGTTCCAATGTAAGATAATTAAGTAATGCATATAAATGCTCCAAAAGATACTTATAAAAGGCAATGTTTGCGAACTTGTGCGCAATGTCCAGACGAATCTATCACACTTACAGTCATGAAATTTGGCTCACAGGTAGTCCTGATGGTGACTCAATGCACCTTGAAGCCTGAATTTAAAATTTTATCTAGAATTTTTTTTTTATTTAATGTTTTGGGTCAAATAGATTAGGAGTAGAGAAAGCTTCAAAACTTGTGTTTGTAATGAAACAAATGAACAGCTGAGTGTAAAATTCCATAACATTCTAACATACAATAATATATCTATAGACAAGAAATGACAATTTTTATTATATTGTTCCTATTTTCCTTAATAAAATTGTCTTATATTTTAAAAGTATATTATTGTTATATTTTAGTTCACAAATATTTTTTAAATAGTTGTTACATTTTTGAATTAAATTTTTTGAATTTGTTTTTTTTAAAGAAAGTACACCTTAATAACTGGTATGTTGTTATATATATATATAAGTCTATGACTGTAACGCTCATTGTCTAATATACAAATGTTAAATATATATATATATAGTTTTTAAAAAAATCATTAAAATCAAAAAAATCTTGATTTAAATCAAAAAAATCCGATTTAAATCAAATAAATCGATTTTTTTGAAAAAAATCAAAAAAATCGACAACCCTGCTTTTCTCGCATCATCTTAAGGAACCCCTACTGAATCATCGGGTAGAGTGGTTCAAAAATTTATTGAAAAATAGGGAGTGCATTTTGAGACGTGAAAAGATCTTCAGATTCTGTGGGGGCATGTGCAATAGGCTTAATCATTATTGAGTTTTGGATTTGATTGAAGTGCTCCGGTTTCTGGAAATTTTTATTATTATTATTTTCTTCAACTTGGTGTCATTCTAATACTCGGTCAGCTGTTCTCGAGTTTTCGAGGGGTTTAGGAATTGTTTTGTTTCCTTTGGAATTGCTATCTTGTCCATTGTAAAGTTTTTGTTAGATCTCTTGTGTGCTTCTGTGCTTTAGTGTGGTTTTGTAATGCTTATTGCCTCTAGATTTTGTTTGTAACTGTTTGGTTTTAAATGCTATTGATTTTAATTTGGTTATCTTTAATTTTTGTATGTGTTTTGTGTTTTCAATGTTTTTTTTGTTTTTGCTCTTTGAGTTTTTGCGTTTTGTGTCTTTGCTCTTAACCTTTTTGTGTTTTGTGTTTTTGCTCTTTGCGTTATGTGTTTTTGCTCTCTATCTTTTTGTGTTTTGTGTTTTTGCTCTTTATCCTTTTTTTCAGTTCATCGTTGTAAACGATGATTTTTAAATTGTTCTGCTCACCCCTTGGGGTTCTTTGCAAATTCTTTTTTAATGTAGTTCATTTCTTTTGTTTTATGTTTCCCTTACGGCCTGTGGAAGGCCTCACACCCTCTTGGGTAGGCTGGGCCGGGGCGGGTTGTAAATAAATAAATAAAAAAAGATCCATTAGGACATTCGTTGCAAACTTTTTCAGTATAATTTTGGTGTTAACAGGTTTTTTTTTAATTTTTATTTTTTACCCTTCCATATGTAATTCTAATCTACACCGAGAGGGTTTTGTATATCCGTATATGGTCGGTTTCCTCCCGATGGATTAATAATAATATTTAAACGAAGTCGGAATTTTACCTCAGGTGCTACGTGATCACTGGACTGAAAGAAGATGCCAAACTTTCCTTTAGTCAGGAGTCCTTGACTCATGGACATAACTACATATGCTAGACCGAGTGAGAAGAACACCCTCACCATTCGTGCACTCACTAGAAAAAATAATATCTCGAATAATCTATTCTACATTTGAGCAACGTAATAATATTGAATAGTACAATATTGAACGACGATAAAAAGAATTTTAGAAAAGTGGAAATTGTTACAGTACGAGTTGCTGTAGGATTTAGCCACACGGGAAATCTGTACAGATGTGAAAACTGAAGATAGCAGCACAAACTCAAATTCAGTTTCGTAAAGAATATTTCACGGGATTTGTTCGACTTGAAGAGGTACGTTACGGTCTCGAAAGAACACGTTAAAGGAATTTATTTCAAATCCTCTGCGACGCTTGCAAATATTATCAGTTTCTTTGAGCTTATCTTTTTTTCTGGCTTTCTTCGGCGACCACGTTAAAACTGAAAAACGTTGAATAAAGTTCCGAAGTTTTTGGTGCGGAAAGTCAGACGTGTTCCTCTGGAAAAAAGTGAACTGAACGGAGAATCTCCCTAAATTTATTTATAAAATATATACTGGTTTAATAAAAACGTCTATTATTGAAGGATAAAAGTTGGTAAAATCATGCTTTAACTATTTATACCTATATCAAAAGCTAAGAAAAAGAGTGTTTTTTGTAATAAAATACTTCTTGTAAAATAAGTTTTTCCTAAAATGTTTTAAAACTATTTCTACGCTTTTTACGTGAGTGGTAACAAAGAGCATACAAAATGTATACACCTTGTGTACAAAGCACAGAAATAGTTTAAAAACCAAGAATAACTTATTTTACAAGAATATGAACACTTTTTTTTATCAAAATTTATCTATAGGGTTTCACTTTTTTTCATAGCAATACACTTTGTATACAAACTACATGAACAGACCAAAAACAAGAATTAAAAACACTTCTTTGCTGTTGTGTAAAATAAAAAATAGCTCACACAGATTTTTAAATTTATTACAAAATTAAGTTTCTGAAAATACATGTAAAAATAAGTAATGTGCATGTAGTAAAGACATATTTTCTGCATAATTTCACACAGGCTGTCCTGAAACTACTGCAGATGTCGTTCGTATTTCCAAGTAGCGGTATAAAGGAGACCAGACAGAGATTTAAGCATGTAATTCAACTCATTAGCTAACGATTAAGTTGGCTGAGAGACAGCTTAAGGTTAAAAACAATAAAAAAAAGAAAACTGGAAAAAATTACAGAAGTGTGACTATTATGATTTATCATACGAGATATTATTTATCATTGTTAGTATCAGTTCATTTATTTTTCGGTGCTTAGAGGAGTAGACATACTAGGGGGACACAGGAATATCCCTTTTATAAATTCGGTAAGCACATCTTCCTAAATTCTGCCATGCCAATACTTGAAAGAAGCAAAAAGGAAATGATGAAAACAGCAATAATGAATCGATGTTGCGAACATACTTGTAAAATAAATTTCGATAGTGAAATTTCCGTAGTTTTTTAAACTTCTCTTCTTCTCCTGTGCTATTCCCACTTAAGGGAACTCCTCAAATATGGGGATGAAAACCTGCTATACAATAAGTAGTCTCGCTTTCCGGAGGATTGAACAAAGGTGTGGAGTCCAGTGAACTCCTATCTACGAAGGATCGAACCTCTGTCTGAGGGTTAACCCATAATCATCTGTTATTTGGTGAGCGGCGTCCTTATTGATGAACAGTAAGATCCACGCCATGTGGATGCTACTGTTCATCATGTTTTAGTTGAGTGCCCTGTTTTCAGAAATTATCGTTAATACTAAAAACGTTCGTTCGCGTTCATGAGTTCTTTTTAGCCCTGTATCACTAAACATTAGAGACTTTGTGGGTAGAGAATGTCCCCTTTCACATATTTTTGCATTTTTAAAGGTCATTGACATTTTTAACTTCATATAAAATAACCGTTTTTTTTTTTTTTAGAATATCTGGTCAACTGGATTTGTCATTTTGTTTTAAATTATCAATTTCCTATTTCGAGTTTTATTCTGAATAGAAAAAAATTGCTCCAAATTCACTACCTGTTCAATTTAGCATGTTTTTACTTTCTCGTATACGAAGTATACAAAGAGAAAGTATTGTAATCGTCAAAAAATTCGAACTCGAGATTTTGACGAATCTCCACGTTTTAGACCTCCCTGAGTCCGAAAAACACAATTTTCGAATTATGTCTGTCTGTATGCCTGTGAACACGATAACTCTAAACCTATTAGAGCTACGGAGATGAAATTTGGTATGTGGTCTTTAAACATAATTCGTAGGTTTCGAACAAATTTTGGACAAAATCCGTCTACGGGAAGTCTGTCTGTCCGCGTTCATGTGAACACTATAACTCAAAAACTTGAATAGCTAGACAGATAAAATTTGGTACACAGTTTTATCGTCATGAATGTAGGTCCGTATAAAAGTTTGGACCAAATCTGTCAAAGGGTTGACTGTCTGTCTGTCTGTATAATCGCATACTTATATCTCAAAAGCCCTTTGGCTTAGATAAATAAAACTTGGTTTTACGGATGCTAACATTAATTATAGATATGTGCCTAATTTTCATCTCAATCGGTTCGCTTACTTTACTCATGTTAGTATGGTTGGCGTTTGACCTTGGCGGTCTACGAAGGAAATTGTAGCGAGCCGCAAACACGCGCTTCGGAAATTATGGCAATCTGAATCGAAACTTCGTTCTGACATTCTCCAGCTGGAAAGTATGGTGAAATCTTGCGTGATATCTGTAATAAGATTTCGTACTCAAAAACGTTAAATAAAGTTGTGGTATCTCAGCTCGCGTAAAAATTGACAACATAGGCAATTTTTTTTGCAAAATATTAAGTTTTGGGAAATCCATGTTTCATTGTAAATCACCATTCATAATTTTTTTCTCAAAATCAGGCCATGGGTAAATACCCAAGAATATTTACCTACGCACTGGGTGTTTACCCACCCCACATTACTGGTCGTATGCCAGAAAGTTTCGGGAAAGCCAATCCCGCTGGTTATATTATACCATACGCTTTGCGCAGCATAGCCGATATTGGCGGTTGTGCCATAAAACTCAAACACAACAATAATAGAAATCTGTCTGAGGGATCGTCGTATCTTCTGCCAGTAATGGAGACTATAATGCGAAGTCCATAGTGCCCGAATTATTTGTCGTGACGGCCGGGTCATTCCTGATTTTCCAGCATGCCAAGGCTGGGGGAGTAACTCTTTTGGGGGAGCGGGGTGCCTATGCAACCTGCATCCCGCTACCGTTAGGTAATAAGTTAAATTACGCGCCCACATTGTTATCACAGGCAGCCATATAGCATTGCTCCGAAATACGGGAACAACTTAAAGCTGTTTCGGAATACCCTATGTATATATTGGTTCCTTGCTTACTGAAAAGTTATTTTTTAAACTTATATCAGGGTATATAATATGAATAATTTTAAATGATTATGTTGTATTCAGCTTGTTTATTTACAACTGATTTAAAACTTATATGAAGATACATGGATATAAGTACTTTTAAATGAATATTTGAAAAGAAATTAATAGGCGATTTTTAAAGTACTAACAGCTCTGTTAGCTCAGCTCTCTAAAGTACTAAATGTTCTTCAATACGTTTTTTCTTTAATAAGATTTATGTATAATTAATATGTCCAGTAATTTACCTTGAATTTATAGTGTATATGTTACCGTTAAAGCGCATAATTTAGTTATTTCATAGAATAACTATGTATTCAACTAGGTATTTCATGAAGTACTTAGTTATTCTATGAAATAACGGATTCCACACTTTAAACGTAACATATACAAACATTTCAAAAATTTACTATTCAAGATGGCAAATAACAGTCAAATACATGCATAACACCTCTCGAATCAACATAGTGACTGAAATATTTAAATTTGTATTACTATTTTGTCTGAATATATTTATTAAGGAACTAATTTGTAACGATATTCAAATACTGACATTAAACAGAGCATAATAGTTTGACAGCGCTTAGAAGTATCAAGAATTAATTATTTAGTTAATTTAATTCGCGTAAGAACTTAAATGCTTTAAACGGCGGATTGGTTGCCGTTATGTCTTAAATAGTTAATTAAAAGCATATTCTGTTCATTGAATTATTGATTGATAGAAGAGAAAAATCTGTACAGTGTGATGCTTGCACAAGTTCTCATGTAATAAGGTAACACATATTTCTGCCTCCATGATATTAAATACATTTTAGATATAGAGTTTGACAGCAGAGAAATCCGCTTCTTTTGCTTAAAATTAAATTCTGTAAAAATATAGAAGTATACTTTAAAAATATTTTTACTATATTCAGGACTATTTAACTACTCTTTATGTCAACTTTAGTTGTCAGTGTATACAGAAATAAAAGTTTTTTCCATCATCTATTTGATATCCTTCTCTAAACACAGCACAGATATAAAGAAGAAACAATGTGGGAAAAGGACGTATTCAGGGATCTTGAGACTCAGAAATTCTCATGACATTCCAAACATTTCAAACTTTCACCACAACATGGTTAAATATTTTCGTCTCATTTCTTTGAACTGAAAATCCTCAATACTGTCACAGAAAAGCATGTGAAGAAACTTAATTCGAACCATCTACAGTAGTTGCGAATAACATCATATTCCCTCAGCGAATCTTTTTCTGACTTTCGCCAGGAAACGCGTTTAAAGTGAAAAATATCAAATACAGTTTTGCAGTTTCTGACACGAAAAGCTAGATGTATTCCCTTGAAAACAAACAGATTAAGTCAAAAGATGTATATGCTTATTTATAACATATGTGGTTCCTTAATAGAAATATCCACCCCTGAGGGATAAGACTTGTTAAAAACCTGGTTTATCTGCTTTTAGCATAAGGTAGCAGAAGGTAAAAGAAAAAAAAGCATTCTCTTTCATGAATAATTTTCAATGTGATATTTCAAGTTCTGTTGGCAAGATGTGTAAGCATTTGCACGAAATGTAAAAACTATTATGAAAGGAATATTAAATTAAGACATTTACTTTCATAACATAGTTGAAATTCTCTATTTTTAAATACAATAACATTCATAAATGCGTTTTTAAACAAAATAAATTTCTTAAAAATCATATATTAAAATCATTAAAAATCTTAATTCATTAATTGTAATCATTAAATAATGAGTTGGTATTACTGTAGTGTGTACTAAAAGCATATGTATGCGAGTAAATTCTAAAAGCTTAAAAGATGATTCGGCCCACATCTTATTTTTGGATTGCCTTTTAACTTTAGAGGAAAAGGTTTTTTTCCTTTCTCTTTCTCTCATGCATTTGCTTTTCTACCCTGCAATAACAGATATATTCCTTAAAACCATTTATTACTCCGAAACGGCAAGAACGAAAAAAATTAAATATTCATTGCATGATACACATACTTTCATAGAATGAAAATCTGTCTGATAATTGCTTTCCTAAAAATAAGTTTCTTCTTTTTCTCTCATGCATTTGCTTTTCTACCCTGCAATAACAGATACATTCCTTAAAACCATTTATTACTCCGAAACGGCAAGAGCGAAAAAAATTAAATATTCATTGCATGATACGCAAAGTACTAAATGTAAACATACTTTCATAGAATGGAAATCTGTCTGATAATTGCTTTCCTAAAAATAAGTTTGTTCAAAATCACAAATTATCAATACAGTGTTGGATTACATTTGCCGAAAACTCTTATTATTCATAATAATTTTATTAAATATCTGTATCATAAGTATTAATTATAAATCATTAAATAGCACTGGATTATTATTCGGTTATGCTTAACAATACAGAAACAACATTTCAAATCATTTATATAAAATACAATAAATACAGGATGATTATAAAGCCTGTATACATTTTGATTTTACCTTTGCTAATTACTTTAATTTTGCAATTATTCTTGAAGAATGCTGACAATAGAAGATAGAACATCCGTTTTTTGGGCTCTTTAGAATGGAAAGAGACACAAGTAAATGCGGAAGATTTCACCAGAAAATTAAGAAAACCAAACCTCACTACGAAAGTCTTCAAGAATCTAGTGAACATCTTAAATCATACTGATAGTGTTACAGACGAAGAACATTGAGGGAGGTCATCTGTAAAGCCAGAGATCGCACAACATGTGTAGGTGCACAAATATCTCCAATCAGGGAGAGGAAATAGAGAGCTTTGTATTCTACAGTCTGGAAGATCTATGTTTAAAAGCTGAAAAAGCGTGCCTATTCTATCCAGGTTGTCTATAAGTTGGAAGCTAAGGGCTGTGGAATACCAAGCTCTCTATTTGTTCGTCTTGGAGAAGCGGTGACCTGCGCTTGATAAATGCCTGTAATCTGGCGTAGGTCATCTCTTCTCCAAAGCAAGTAAAAGCGATATTTGTATTCCACAGTCAGGAAACTCAAGATTTCAAGCTAAAAAAGGGCCGTTACTATATTCAGATTGTTCATAAGCTGCAAGCTGAGGACTCTACAGCTCGGCAAGCTATGCCTTATAACCCCTGTGGAAAATACCACTTCTATGTAGCATGCGTTGTTCAGCAACGTAGCTACATTCCATATCTGAGTTTATCAAGTCTAATGTGCATTCTTTAAAGATCTTCAGTATTAAATTGATGAAGAACAGAAATATATAGTTTGGAAATACAACCAAGTATGTTGGATAGAGCGTTTCGGTCTACTTAGCAGTGCTGGAGAATTTGCCTATATATGCAAGGTAGTTGCATTGACATCTTCTGAATGTTTACCTGTAAGGATGTATGTACCCATTACCATAATACTGTGAAATGAAATCTGTTTATGCAAGAAATGTATAGTTTCGTTATAATCGCCCTGTATAATCTGTTATCGATTTATCGATAAGACGCCTCTCTCGCGGACAAAGTGAAAGTAACCTTGCAGCTGTGATTGACATTTTGTTGGAATCCATGCAACAGAAATTTTTTCATCTGGGTTCTTGAATACTACTACATTTAATTCATAGCAGCCACTTGCTGATGTTCCACATTAACGGGTTCGAAAGCAATAATGACTCATTTAACTAATTATAAACCGATATAAGCATCATCAGTGAGAAACAATGGATAGGCTCGAGGTAATCGAGAAAAAAAATGAATTAGCATGGAATTGTATTAGGAAAGTTATTATCATGAACATTATTATCAGTTCAAAAATATTTGTGGCATATTGATTAGAAGGATGATTGAAATATGGATTCAGCGCTGAGAATGGATATTGGAACTCACACTTAATCCCTTCTCCTACAGTTAAGTGTCTGTATCGTGCATCTAATTATAGAATTTTCATCTTTTAATCTATAACTAAATCAAAGATATCTCAAACAAAGCGTTGATGCTGCAAGCATCGATTAAAGTTTTGCAAATCCTGTCCAAAGAATACATGTTTTTCCGAGATGCAGATTCCATATATTCATTTATAAAATGCATGCTGACTTAATATACATGGTAAAATCTTTATTTTCCTGCTTGTATCATGCTTATGTGGGGTAGAAAAAAATGCAAGGCTTGTAGAATAAAAACCTTTGATTAAAAACCTATTTTGAATGTTTTGTGCGAAATATGCACTTAGTACGTAAAAAGTACTAGACGAATTTAAAAATTCTCTATAAATAATTTTTCATAAAGGTTTCGAATTTTTATTGTTGGTTCCACTTGAGGGCACCACGAATACGTGTATGAGAAGATGCCAGATAGGTAAGCGGGGTCTCGCTTGTCTGGAAGGTACAATAATGGTTGGGCCTGCCTTCTGCAGGTGATAGTGCGTGCGTCCTACGGGAGGGGTCTGGCCGTGGCAGGCGGCGGCCATTAGGACTTCGGCCTCAGCACTCGAGCTGTAGTCATTCAGATGCACCGGGTGGCTTTGCGTCAGGCCGAGGTGATTTAGATATGAATAACAGCTCTGAAATTTACATTATTCAAGTGTGACCCACTGGTGATACACGCCGGCGTGAACATGTTAGAACCCCATTCAAAATGATTCATTATCACTCGTGCCATTTATAAAAATATAAAATCTGAATGAATAGATGAAACTAAATTTCCGAAACTAGACAACAGAATGTATTTCTGAATGAAATATTTTATTTTGGTATTGGCAGTTAACACCTTTTGGATGTGCACTAAATTTCTTGCAAGAAGAACTGGCATTTTTAATCAAATTCGACATTTTGAAAAATCCAGGTAACATAAAGAACCAGAAAAAACTTTTCTGAAATTCACTTCGAAAATATTTCGAAAAATGGTTTACAAAAATTTCAGAAGGGGGACATTTTCGTTCCTGCATAAATTTTATTCGATTGCTTTGGTGGGAAAAAAGATGTTAAACCTTCGAAGAAGCATGATATAAAGATGTAAGAAATATATCTACCTTGAAGTGCCTTTTGAATTCTTTTCTTTAAAGCAACTGGAAGCAAGTACTAAGCACATAGAATGGCGTACTTGAAAATTCTTCGAATTTAAAAAATTCCGCCTCAGGGATGGAATTAGATACAAAATAAGGCACAACTTCGGTTAACCGAACTGAGGGGAATATCGGAGTAAGGGGGGGAGTTTCGTATAACGATTTTTTCGGTTGGCCATAAACATCTATTGCTATTTTATATCTAATTACAGTTGGAATTCTGAAATGTTTTGTGTGTAATACGAATTCCAAACTCTTTTTATAGCTACACTTATCTATATATTTTTAAAACTAGAGGGTTCTGTCCCTTGTTCGAATTGTCTCCTTCTTTCCTCTGTCCCTTTTCGCCCCGAAACTGCTTAAACAGTTCCATTCGGATCACTTGGCGATTTGAGCTCGCTTCGCTCGCTATCACAGAAAGAATTATTACTGTATATTACCAACAATATACAACCTGGAAAACCTTTGATTTACATGCATTTAAAGGGGGAATCACTGTTGGGGTTATATTAATTTCATGTTGCAAAAGTGTTTTATCATTCACCATAAGCAGAATGAAGTAAATTCACTTACAGTAAAAATATATCTGGGATAAAATAATTTGTACAAACACGTTGCCAAAAAAAATATAATCTGTATACTTATACATTGGAAACAGTATTCAACCTTAATCATTCTCCGAGAACAGTGTGAAAGAGAACCTCTCTGAAGTAAAACTGGATATATGGTTATATTTTTAATTGTATTTACACATTGCAAAAGGTATGCAATACGATCATTTACCATAAGCAACATGAAGTAAATTTCAGTTACAGTGAAAATATATCTGGGTTAAAATTGTCTGTACAAACACGGTGCTAAAAAAAATCTAATCTCTCTATATACACACGTTGCAAATAGTATGCAGCTTTAATAATTCTCCGAGAGCAGTGTGCAAGAGAACTTTTCTGAAGTGTAATTAGTTCTCTGGTCCTTATTTGTAATTTTTTATCTTTACGCATAGCAAATAGGAATCACTGTTGGGATTATATTAATTTTATGATGCAAAAGTGTGCAGTTTTAGCATTCACCATAAGCAAGATGACGTAAATTCACTTACAGTAAAAATATATCTGGGATAAAATAGTCTGTATAAACACGGAGCCAAAAAAATCTAATCTATATATTTTATTTACACGTTGCAAACAGTATGCAACCTTAATCATTCTCCGAGAACAGTGTGCAAGAGAACTTTTCTGAAGTATAATTAGTTCTCTGGCCCTTATTTATAATTTTTATATTTACACATAGTAAATAGTGCACACCATTAGTATCAGAAAAGGGTACTATCTCGAATATTCATAAAACTTCCCTATATACACAATTGTAAATTTCAGAGTTTGGCGACACGACAGTGACAGAATCAAAGGATCTTACTCTAAAAGACAGACATACAACTGACCATGGCTAAAAATTGGTTTGGTTAGTATTCTTTATTAAAGATACCTCTCCAACGGGCGGACCATTCGCAACGGCGAATTTGGGAGGCAACGGACCAGGCACTGTTGAATAGTATCGTAATTAATATTTTTGACACTCTTTAATTTTAATTTTTGCATCCTAAAACTAATCACTGAACATCTTAGAGAGGTTTAAAAGTAAAAAAGTGAGGATACCGTTGCAAAAATGTCTCGCTTTCCCAATAATTTCCGTGCAGTACAGTACGGTTTTTTTGGGGGAAGGGGGGATTTCGATTTGAGACGCATTTCGGATAACCCGGGTTTCTGTTAACCCGAGTTCGGTTAACCAGGGTTTTACCTCACTGCGATATTAAGGTCGAATCCTGAATAATTAATTTGTTAGTTTATCATAATCTCTAAAACGGCAGACGCACACCTCTTAACACTTCGTTATACACGGCTTATTTTATTTGCCTCATATTAGGTACGGTGATCTCTCACGTCACATATATTTTTTAAAGGTACAACGTCTAAATATTTCATTTTTATAATTAAATAACTAAAATATATTTATTTTTGCTTCTATTTTATTTCCACAACATGTTACAAAAGCGTCATCCAGATTTCTTGTAAATCGTTCTCATCCTAAAGAAGGTATTTTTACCGACCGTCGGCCACTGTTCACAATTTCTAAAGAAAATTCTCAAACCACGTAGACTATCACAATAGTATGTAACTTGAAATATGAAATGAAAAAGTAATATGATTAAAGAGAAAGAACTTGTTACTTTGGGCGCGGAGTTCTGATTGATCAGATTCGTAGTTTCAAACCTTTGACGATGAGTAGTTGAAACCGAAATTAAGTTAATACCTCCTCCTCAAAGGTCTAAGAATAGAGCTAAAAGAGCGCGAAACCACTGCTACGTAATTTCAGGAGGAAACGCTAGTTACATCTAAGATCTAACATATTTAATGGAGGGTTAACGCAAATTTTCTGAACATGCAAATTCATTAAAAACTTTGAAAAGTTGCAATTGTTCTTCTATGCAACATGTTCGCATAACTAATAGCGGATCAATATAGTTATAAAAACAGTGGAATGAATTTAAGTGAAGATATTTAAATTTAAGTAAATATCATAAAACATACTATGTAAATATATAAAAATAATACAGAAAATCCCCTTTAGATTCCTGTTCTAAAACGACATACTTTCGAATCTTGATAAAAATGCTGTTTACAAATCAATTTATGCTTCCAGTAAAATGTCAGAAATCTACTTTTTAGAAACATTTCTTAATCATTTTATCATATTATGCTTTTAATGTCAGAAAATATTAGTAATTTTAAAATATTTTAATCACTTAAACACAAGGATATAAAATTAGGAATTATTATTTCAATTATTACTTTGAAGAAAGTGAGGATGATTGGAAATAATTAAAATTGTTAAATTAATTGATAATTACTGCACTTCTACTGCAATAACTAACTGAGTTACCTACATACATATGTGTCCATTCCTTATTTTTTATCTTATATACGAAAAATTAAATACAGTTCATTTGATATATATATTTTAGATCAATTTATTACCACAAAATAGAAGTTAAAAATAGTTACCTTTATGGCAATAGTACCTTGGTTTAGAGTCAGCAAATTTTTTTTCAAAAAAAATTAGTTAGCTTTGATTATCGTGTCTTTTAAACCTCTCTCAATTATATCATTTTATCCTTAAAGTTTTTTTCTGCTCTTGCTATTATGATATGCGTCTGCCAAAAGAATGATTTCTTTATCATTCCCACCAAGCATCATCTCATCAAGTAAAGAATATTGAATCAAAGTATTCAATCCTGCACAATTTAGATGTAATTCACTTATGAAATCGTCATCATTGACTGTTAAATGATTTCCCGTCATTTTCACCCAGGCAATTTGATTGCCTTTGCTGATATTATACAGGCTGGAGAAAATGAATACAACCATGAATACAGCATATATTTAAAAGAGAAAGAAATATAACTAAACTGAAATATAACGGAAAACGTGTAATAGATGTCTCAGTATGGGGAAAAATGCGGATTATGAATGCACAAATCGCTACAAATTCTGATTTACCTTACACTGAATGGATTTATTTTACAATAAACTTATTTATATTATTATGTAAGTCACAAAAAAGAGCATAGGAAAAGTTTTAATTAATTTTAATGCTAATTAGAATGAAATTCATTGTCTGAAACAGCATTTAACAATTACTAAAACATCGTAGTAAGAAAACTGTGTGCAGTTGAAAAATAAAATAATAATTTATAAATTAATTTATTAAATACTTTAAACTTTAAAAAAATAAAATTAAAAAAAGGATGCAAAAAGCATCACCTTTAATAAAATTCTGAAAGTAAAATTCTCAACAAATTTTTTCAAAAAAACATTGCTTTGGGTATAATTCTTAAATTATTTCAAATTCCCTTTGTTTTCTATTGTTTTCTTTCAATGCTAATATGTTTCAAGAATACGAAAAAAGTCAATTGATTAGTGAAATTAATTGACATTTACATTATTTTATTAATTCAATAGGGACAATAACTAGTGGATTATTTTTATTTGATCAAGAAAATTAAAAAAAAAAGCTCCTAAAAGGGAGCATAAGAATCTCAAAGATATGACGACTTGTAAAATTCTATACAGATGTGATTAACTAAAAGAAATTGAAAAAAAAATTTTAAATGTTTGAGTTTATATTTGGTTCCCAAATAGCTAAATGTTTGTTAGTTCTAAGTGTTTGTTAGTTCTAACCAACTGCTTTTTTCCTTTGTAAAAAAATTGTAAAACTCCCTTATAGATCTTACTGTAACTTTTGTTACTTTGAGCTGTTCCATAAAATTGCGATTTATTACTTTTCTATTGAAACCTGTACTGATTCCTAAAAAGTTGAAATTAAGAATTTTTAGAACCCCTTTACATATAAACTCTGAATCTAAGAATTTTTTGCAACCTTTGATTCCCTAGACTAATTATTAAAATTAGTTATACAAGAAATTTACCTTCAAGTACATATCTAATTCTAATGAAAGCTTAAATTATCGTTTGAATGTTTTAACGAATGAATGAAGAATGGGAAAAAAGAGAAAATCTTTTTTTTTTCTTATTATTGGCCCCTAATGATACTGTTTTATAAACTGTACAGTGGTTTTCTTTACTCTCAGCCTGCAATTTTTCAAAACAATTTTCTGAATACCTGTTGCCATTCGGTTTTCAGAATCCCACCAGTAGGAAGGGGATGACCCTAAATTTCCAATAACTGATGATCTGTAATATGAAACTTTTAGAAACATGATTTCCATCTTTGAATAATTAACGATATTTTACAAGCTTTTTACTCCAAATATAAATGTGTGAGCCAAAAAAAAAAAGTTTTTTAAACCACCTATTAATTTTTTAATATTTCGTATTGTTTACTCAGTGAATAAAATGATAAATTAATTTTGCTTCAAATGTCTGCGAATCAAAGTATAGAATACATAAGGAAAGCAGAGGTAGAGTGGAAATAAAAAAAACGACCACCTAAATCTCGAACATTTATCAGTTAAAAGTAACCTTTCAAAGAGAATCTGAAAGGAACGGTGACAGAAAAAAAATATTTGAAATTTTCTTGAAGAAAACTATTAAAAATTGCAAAGCACCGTGAAATATCAACTAAAATATAATTCTATTTTTGAGCAATTTGCTCGACTGGACTTGTTGAGTTTTTTGTGTTTGCCTTCTTCAAATCTTCTATCAGGAAAATTTAATTTTAAAATCGCATTATTAGCACAGAAAAAGAGCTGTTTGATTTGGGTGGGAACAGAAACGATAATAAATAAATCAGAAATGCCATCAGAAAATACCTCCTAAATAAGAGAAGTGTTTTCTGCGTTTAGAAATGAGATTGTGCTGGAAAATAAACTGTGATCAGTGATCATAGTAAAGAAAAAAAAATATTGAAAATAGTAGAAAATAAAGCAAATATTTTATATATGAATCTAAAAAACTCTACATGGAAGAAGTTTGTGAATAACATTTATTTAATTATATAAAAAAAATATCTAAAATTTACATTTTGCATTCTATTATTCAAAAATTTTAGCTCATTTCTATTTAACAAATCTTTCAATCTCTAAAATTACATTTATGTATTCCTTATCAATTTTACTATGTCTGTACTGCCAATAGGATCTATTGAAAAATGGCGAAACTTTATACTGAATCAGAAATAGAGGAGATGCACCATTATATCTCACAGTTTATTTTTATTATTTCTACAAGAATCTAAAGAAGAGAGAAATAATATTCACAAGAAAAGATTGAATAAATCTACCTGTTAGAACTCGAGTCTATTAATTTAACAAAATATTTATAAAAAAATTTTGCACATTTAATGAAAGTGTAGAGAAGACAACTGCAAATTACTAAAAAAATTAAAATGGAAATTATGGTATTTGTAATTTAGTAACGTGCGTAAAACAACAAAGTGGATTTTTGAAGGTATAAAATAGCTTGGGAGGAAAGGATAATGCGCTTTTCTTTCAGATTGATTTATACTGTAATTAATTTATAACAATAATGATAAATATACAATTAAAATCTTTGTAGGAATTGTTACAATAAGATTTACAAGATGTTTATTTTGGCCTTAACAATTCCATGTATGATTCTATAGGTTTTGCGATCCACGGTACAAGATAAGAAAAAAATAAAGAGGGAAATTGTTACTCTTTCATAACCAATCAATGAGTACATGTTCAAACACTAGTCCCCTTCTTTATTGAGAGTAAATATTATATTGAAAGAATCGTGAACCGATTTTACCTATTACCCCATGAATTTCATTGATGTATTATTGTAATGTTGCATCGGAAATAATGTGTCTATTGTAATTTTAAATGGTAAATGGTAATTGATAATTGAAGGTAAACTGAATTCATATTTATTTTAAGATTCTATTTTGTTTGTTTCATTGTAATCGTGATGATGAAATTTTTTTAACATGTATTCTATGTTGTATGCTATTTAGTATTTTATATTAGGGAATTTTAAAAATTACGAATGTAATGCAACACATCGAAAGAAAAGTATGTGATGTTGTTCGGGACAAGTGTTCTCTACGATGGGACCACGGGTTTTTTCTGGGGCCCAGAACAAAATTGTTTAAAATGGAGAAACAACTGGTCTGTAGGTTACTGCAGGCTCCCGCCAATACGTGTAATGTCCTCCTGTAAACTGTGTTGGTAGGGGTTTTGTGGCAAATCAACTTTCAATTGTGCTTTTTTGCTGGATTTGTGAAATCTTTATGTTACACTTTTCAAATTATAAAAATAATGGATTGAGTAAATGTGCCTTAGAAATTTGGCCTAGCAACTCAGAATACTTTCGAACCGGTGCCTGACGTCTCAAAGCGTTTGATGGGTATGCGGAAGCTTATTGAAAACCATAAGCAAAAAAAAATACACTAAGGATATAAAAACACAAAAGGGAACTTAACTATGCATGAGAAGAACATATTGATAAATGATATATAAGGAAAATTACACTCTTGTAATTATATTATGAATTATTTTTATATAATCAGATACCTTGTTATTTAATTACATATAAGGCAAACAGGGACAAAACACAATGAAAGTTAGGTTTCACAAGATATAATAATGTAAATCAATCCGAAGTGTCGA
>BGPR01020762.1:7963-27453 GCA_013235015.1 Araneus ventricosus | reverse complement strand
ATATTAGTTCGAAATTTGCTTAAAAGAACATCACTTTTCCTTGTTTTGTCCATGAGGTTATGTTTTTTCTTTACTGTATTCAGATGTTTAAAGTTGAACAATATTTTGACTTTAATATTTTTCCTTTACATTTTCATAACTAAAAACTCTAAATAATATTTCTTTAACCTCAAACGGTTGATTACTGTTACCATTTTCTTTTTATTACATGTTTTGTAATTGATTGTCTATTTATATTATCTATGTTTTAAAAGTTTGTTTTTCAGGAATGGCAACGTTGTTTTAGTAGAGTAGAAAAATGTCTTTAGAATTTGAGTTTAAATCTTTAACTTTGTATTCTTCATATAATAAAAAACGGCATTTACAGTCGGTAAATCAGAGATTTCTTATTTAGAGTATGAATGAAGAATTTATTTTAGTTTTTAGAGTAATAATTTAGAGAGAGTTTTAAACAAAAGTCTTGAAAATATTTACATGTTTTCCTGCAGTTTTCTTTTTTGTCATTATACTTCTGTCTGATAGCGACAATGAGATCTTCTGCAGCAACAATTTGCCACTTTTCTGTGATTTTTGTTTTTGCTGATTTTGCAAGTCGATCTGCTAGTTCGTTCTGTGCAGAGGCGAATCCAGGGGAGGTGCTATCGGGCTGCAGCCCCCCCCCAGAGCTGAACCAAAATTCTTGATTTAATTTAAAATCACTACAACTGTTTGATCTTAATTTTCATTTAAAAAGAATAGTAATAAAATCGTGACAACATTGCTTTCTGACTTGACAGGCTCGAAAATTTTCCTACTTTTCTAGTCATTCCACTTGCACTTGTAGCGTTGGCGCGGTCGAAAACATTTTTGGCCAGCTATTTCATTGTATTTTTTACACTCATGTCCATAAATTAAGGATAATGAAGGTCAGGCAAAGAAAGAGACAGAAGCAAAACAAATTTGACTTATTTGTAAAGTCTATTTATTAAACAAAAGGTAAAGAGCAAAACAGATGCTATATGTTTGACATAATTAATAAAAATTGTGATTTTTACTCCCTGGAGCAAATTTCAAAAAAGAACCTATTTACAAAAAACAGTATAACATGGTTAGTATGATGGTTAATACGGAGTATGTCTCCCGGACGATGCAATACAGGCCTTACAACGGCTAGGCATGCTGAGTATCAAATTATCAATCTGATCTTGGGGAATATTACACCACTCATCAAGCAATGCCCTCCGAAGTTCCGGTAGACAGGTGGGAGGGGGTTGACGGGCTGCAATTCGTCGGCCAAGTATATCCCACACATGCTCTATTGGATTCAAGTCCGGTGAGTATGCTGGCCAATCCATACGGGTGATATCCTCCGATTGAAGGCATTCGTCTACAATGTTTGAACGGTGAGGATGGGCGTTGTCATCCATAAACAGAAATTCAGCACCCATGGCTCCCCGAAACAAGCGTACATGTTGTTTCAGAATGACATCCCGATAGATGTGGCCTGTCATCGTTACACTCTGAACATGCAGGTCAGTTCTGGAACCAAGAATAATTCCTCCCCAAACGAGCCATCCTGCACCACCGTAACTGTGTCGTTCAATGGTGTTCTCTTGGTGGTAACGGGTACCTGGCGCTCTCCATATGAAAGTCCGGCGAGAATCAGACTGCAAACTAAACCTGGACTCGTCGAAAAACATCACACAAGACCACTGTTGCGGTGTCCACAATGCATGCTCTATACTCCAGGCTAATCGCAGGCGACAGTGAGTTGCGGTAAGTGGAACACATCTGACAGGCCTACGAGCATATAGACCAATGTGCCCTAAGCGTCTGTACACGGTCTGCCTTGCAACTGTCGTACCGGTAGCTGAATATGTAAAATTTTATTGGGTTAAGGCCCATATTGGAACTTATGGGAATGAACTAGCAGATGTTGCTGCAAAAGAAGCTACTAGGAAAAACCAAATTCAGCAAGTCTTAGGTATTCCAAAATCTTGGTTAAATTATAACCTAAAATATGACACTCTCTCAAAATGGCAAAAGAGATGGGAGTTTTCCCCCAACTCTAGATTTTTATATGGCCTAATGCCAATTGTAAATACAAAGAAGTGTTATGGTGATTTTTTCCTAAATCAAATTTTGACTACACACGGTTGCTTCCCACAACACCAGAACAGATTTTTTGGGAAGTCCCCCCTTTGCATTTGTGGTACGGACTCTGGCACAGTATCGCATTATATTTTCGGTTGCCCAAGGTACCATTCTATTAGATCAAAGTTTTTCCCACCAGACTTTTTATCAAAGGGCATTTTAGAACTTGTAAATCACCATTCAGCTCAGACTGGGCTCAAGATGATTATCCAGGATGTCCTGGAGCTTTCCCTCGTGCATTTATAACTTTGTTTCTTAATCTTTTTATTTTCTTTTTCGTTTGGGTACTTTACTTTGTTTTGAACTTGTGTAAATTTTTAACCTTTTATGTATTGTACATGTAATCTTGGTTAATTGTTAAAAATTTTTGCTAAATTGTTCTGATTTTTAATGTATTATATTCTGATTAATAATGTATTATATTTCTTGAGACCATGGCAATGTCTCCCAATTTAGATCATTATTAAATTATTCCAATCGATCCAATTTTAATCGTCATTTAAATATTGTTGGAAATATGGAATGGATTTGAAAGATTATAGACATTATTTTTAACACATTTATCGAGTGTTATATTAATAATGTCAGATGCTCAAGATTTATATTGTATATGTTCTAATTAAGAATAGACTGCTTTTTTAATACTATGATAATTAATTATCTTGGTTTTTCATAAATTATTAAAATAGGAGTTAGTTTTGGCTGATACACGAACATCGCCTGAGATATCGGTGACGACTCTTTTTGATCACTTTAAGATCTTAAGTGGTAGAGATGTCTTTGGTGTTAGAGATGGAAATCTTGTTCGTCATTCATTTATATCGTTATGGAACTGCGATGAGTTGTCTTCAGTTCCTTTTTTTCCTGAGGGTCGGGTGTAGTGAATGTTTTGCTTGTTCTTTAATCTTGTTGTCTGTAATGAAATTGTATTTGTAGTTTTGTATTTGTATTGGTACTGTGCACTTTGTATTAGTATTTTGAATTTTATTTCACCAAGTAATGTGGATGTACATTATGGTAATTGATTGTCTTAGTTCCTCCATTAATAATTAAAATAGGAGTTAATTCTGGCTGACACACGAACATCGTCTGAGACATTGGTGACGACTCTTTTGATCACTTTATGATCTTGAGTGGTGGAGAGGGCTTTGGTGTTAGAGATTGAACTCTAGTTCGCCATTGATTTTTAATGTCTTGGAATTGCGACGAGTTGTCTTCAGTTTCTTGAAAAATGTTTTGCCTGTTCTTTCATTTTGTTGTCCGTATTGAATTTCTATTTCATAGTATTGTATTTTGTATTAGTATTTTGTATCAATATTTTGTATTTTATTTTATCCAGCTAATATGGATGTACATTAATGACATCATTACAACAAATTAATTCAGTTGTTTCTTCAAAATACATAATAGGAGTTAGTTCCAACCTTATCCCGAACATCGTCGGATACTTCGGCGATGTTCATTAAGACTTTCTGGTCTAAAAATTATTGGTTCTGGGTTAGCTTTTCCTTGGTACATTAGACGTAAATGTTCTCTGTTTTGAAACTTTATTTGATGTTGTTTCTCGTACCTTTTCTTGTTCTAACACAGGGATATCTTATTTATATTTGCTTTAGAACGCGTTTCTTCTTTTGTGCATTGTTTTGTTCTTTTTAATTGATCGTGGGTTACTGGCTGCCCTTCCTTTGGCGTCTGGGCCTCGTGCTTGGGGTGCCTGTGGATAGTTTGGCGCCGGGCCGCTCACTTGAGAAGTGCCTTTGTTTGGCCCCCCCCCCCGGGTGCTGTGCTAGAGCAGTTTTCGCTCGACCAGTCACCGGATTTTCCGTATGCTTCGGCAGGACGGTAAGACCATTTGGTACCGGTAGCTGAAGAGAGCTGACGGGACAGGTCTGATGCTGTGTTCCGTCTGTTTCTTTTGGCAGTAACTGCCAAATACCGGTCCTCATTCGGCGTTGTAACTCGAGGGCGACCTGTGCTGTAACATCTACTCACATTACCATCATCTTGGAATCGTTGCCAAAGCCTGGAGATGACACTCTGGGCGATTCCAAGTTCTTCGGATACTTCCAGCTGGGTACGTCCACATTCCAGTCGTCCGATAATTCTACCACGTAAAAAATCATCCAAATGCTTCCTTTGTGCCATAACTATGCGGTTATTGCACTGAAAGGCTTTTAAAACGCTTGTGAACAATTTTACTTCTCTCTCTTTGCCACCATTCCTTATATACCCCTCTCTTACACTCTCGTCATTGTGACGTACTATCCGCGCCATCTGGTGGTTTCCTGTAATTTGCATATTCTTCTTCAAGATGTGTGTGATAATTCTACAGGTGAAATTTTTATTTTAGAGTTCAATTTCTGTGTGATTCTGAATTATCCTTAATTTATGGACATGAGTGTATTAAATTGTCGAAAGTATTGTAGTGTTCTTTATTATTCTTATTGTCAGGAGAAGAAAGCCTGTGAAGTTAAAGTGTTTTGGTTTACATAAGCCATGAGGTTTGACATTCGTCACTACGATACATAATTTGGTACTTACGTATTAACGCCACCGAATCTACAGATTTGGCGGTTTTTAAGTGCCGCCAAATTTGGCGTTTTTTGTACTTACGTATTAACGCCAATTTGGCGGTTTTTAAGTGGCGCCAATTTGGCGGTTTTTGTACTTACGTATTAACGCCAATTTGGCGGTTTTTAAGTGCCGCCAATTTGGCGGTTTTTAAGTGCCGCCAATTTGGCGGTTTTTGTACTTACGTATTAACGCCAATTTGGCGGTTTTTGTAAACAAGATTGCTCTTTATTGGCGCATTACCGCCAATCTGTAGTCTCGGTAGCGTTAATACGTAAGTACCCATAATTTTTGTGCCCTCGCCCCCCCCCCCCAGAACCGAATCCTGGATTCGCCACTGGTTCGGTGCAATATCCATGTGACCCGGGACCCAGATCAGCGTAATTGACAATGAATGGTGAAATGTGTAATGAAGAATTTTATGTAGTTTAAGGATGACAGATGGAGATTTATAAGTAACTGATTTTAAGGAGTGTAAGACACTTTTACTGTCAGTAAGGATTTTATAATGATTATTGTAATTAACATGTAATTTAATAGCCATGATGATCATCATCACTAATAGATATTTTCCGTAAACATCATTGGAATGAATTCGCGTGCTCCGCACGTTATCTTACATTGTACTACAAGCAGCAAATGAAAGATGTTTAAGGGATTCTAAAATTAAATTGAAGCGGCACATTTGACATGTAGGAAGTGAGCGTGAATTGTTCCCATTATGTTACGATTGCAATTTAAATATGTGGCAGCAGTCAATATAACTATTGCTTTGAACTTTACCAACGACCAAAGAAGCTAGTCTTACTTTGTTCCGCCGATTGCTTCTTGCATGGAACTAATTTGCAGCCATCAGAGTCCCAGTGGTTTAAGGCATGGCAGGGCTGAGGAACAGAATTCAGTGGAAGAAGGTCAGGGCTTCTATCAGAGTCCCAGTGGTTTAAGGCACGGCACGGCTGAGGAACAGAATTCAGTGGAAGAAGGTCAGGGCGTCTATCCTCTGGCTATCTTCTTAATCATAATTATTTATAAGCAGTTCGACAGATGTGAACTTTCGCAATGAAATACTTGCTGCTGTTGGGATGGCTACTGGAGGTTTCCCTCTAAGCCAAACGCAGATGTAGGCCAGTTTCCTCTGAAAGTCCTCCAGGAAGAAGACCTATTCTTTTATGGAGGATTCAAAGTTAAATTGAATCAAATCCATGTTAATGTAGGACTACGTTCCTCCCATTGGGATCTCAGAAAGGAATTTGATTCACACTCCAAAACGTCACAAAAACGTTGTATGGGAGATCCTCTATATCTCGGTAACTACATATGTTAAAAATATGACCAATGTCTTATTTTAGAGATAAAGAGTAACAACAGAAGATACAAAAAAAAATTAAAATCGGAATTGTAGTTCAGAGTCTACTGAGTCGCAAAGTTGGGCAAAAATACGCATGGATTGGTGACGAAATCCTCTATATCTCGGTAACTACATAAAAAATAACTAATGTCTTATTTCAGAGATAAAGGGTAACAACAGAAGTTACAAAAAAAATTGAAATTCGGAAAAGAGTCACGCGAGTAAAGTAGTCCTACGCCTTTATTAACAGAGGCTGTTTGAAAAAGACAGCCTCCCGTCATTTTTTCCTCATTTTTCTCTAACATTGTCGGGGTACTGTAGAAATGAGTAAGTCTTTAATAGCGATTCAAGTCCATAGTTCAATTTGTATCCAACAGGTAAACAAGAACAATTAATCTACTGTTGTTTTAAATGCAGCTGATCAACTTTGAGATCTGTTTTCCTATAAATGAATCTCATTAACTTGGTTCACTCTAACTCTGAATATGAGGAAGGTAAGTCATTTTCTCCCTCAGGTGCTTCCAACGTCACTTTGACCGACAGGACATGCTACGCGTTTTCCTTATTATAAGTCCTTGACTTATGCACTTGGATAGATTATGTTAGACCATGTGAGAATAAAACCACTATCCTTTTTAAAAATTCGACCGGATGCTGTCTCTGTGAAACGGCTGCTGTGATTGAGGGACGTAGACTTACTTACCTTACTCAACTGTGACTAAAGTTGTTCTATGTGACTAATGTAGCTCTATGTGACTTTGACCTATGACCTATACTCTATGACCTTTCGCTGTTAAATGAAACTAAAACCAACTCAACTTAATTAAATCAACAATTGTTAATAATAATTAATAAAGGACAGTTAATTAATCGATTACTCAACTGTGACTAAAGTTGTTCTATGTGACTAAAGTAGCTCTATGTGACTTCGACCTATGACCTATACTCTATGACCTTTCTCTGTTAAATGAAACTAAAACCAACTCAACTCAATTAAATCAACAATTGTTAATAATAATTAATTAAGGACAGTTAATGAATTCGATTACTCAACTGTGACTAAAGTAGTTCTATGTGACTTTGACCTATGACCTTTCTCTGTTGGATGAATTAATCTGAATGAATTAATTATTCTGAGATGAATTAATTATTAATCTGTTAAAATCCAGTTAATATACCTCTCCCAACTGATGCGTGAGCGCTCATCGGTCGCTGTGACGTCATCAAAATTTTTAGTGATTTCACCAACTTTGAAGCTGGACTGTGATTAAAACGTAATTCTAAATTCTAAAATTATTTTTGTAATCTTCAATGTCTACCTTTCTCTGTTAACTGAAACTAAAACCAACTCTCTCTGTTATTTGGTTGCGGAGCTATAAGGTTTAACTTTAGCACGAAATTCGACATAATTCAACAATTCTTGAGTAATATTTCGCGTGAACCTCAGATCAATAAATGAATTGTCTTAATCTGCGCGCGCGCGCGCATCGGTCGCTGTGACGTCATCAAAAGTTTTAGTGATTTCACCAACTTTGAAGTTCAACTGTGACTAAAACGCAATTTTAAATTCTAAAATGCTCTTTGCAATGTTCAATGTCAACCTTTCTTTGTTAAATGAAAGAAAACCAACACCAACTCTCTATATTATTTGGTTGACCAACTCTCTATATTATTTGGTTGACCAACTCTCTATGTTA
Organism: Araneus ventricosus; assembly: GCA_013235015.1. Classification (NCBI taxonomy): domain Eukaryota; kingdom Metazoa; phylum Arthropoda; class Arachnida; order Araneae; family Araneidae; genus Araneus; species Araneus ventricosus. The sequence continues at coordinate 19,704 of BGPR01020762.1, read as the reverse complement.
TTTGGCTGAGGAGCTATAAGCGTTTAAAAATACCGCGAAAAGCGTCGTAATTTTTTCCTTCCCCGACACACCATTAGGCCACTATGGAGAGACGTAATTCTGCGTCAATAAATGGTAGGTCAAATATGTATGAAATCAATAGTTGCTAATTGCTTCAATGAAAATGCAACACAATTTGGAGAGGTAGTTTTATTCTTCGTTTGTTTCAGTAACCTGAGGCGTGTGAAATTTTGGCAAAAAGAGATGAGCAGTTGTTTCACTCCCATTTGCTTTTCATGTCATCGTATTGAATAACTTATCACTAGTATATAATCACTGGTAATTTCCATACAGACAGCCTCTCAGCGTTGCTTCATTGTAAAAGCGTTACTGGGCTTGATTTCCAAAGGAACAATGGCATTCTAATTATGATGTGCAAACATGGTATTGTTTTAGTAAGGTATTGTTGGCGTAGACAATAAATAAAACCAGCGGGAGTGGTCTCCCCTAAACTTTCTCGTATACTTTCTAAGTGGAGATTCGTCAAAATCTCGAGTTCGAATTTTTTTGACGATTACAATACTTTCTCTTTGTATACTTCGTATACGAGAAACTGAAACAAACCAGCAAACCTGAAATAAATATCTGTTGCCACGTTTCAAAAAAAGTATTACTTTGCAGCAGGTGCAATAAAATAGGCAATGAAATGAATACTAAAGCGAAAATTCTGCTTTGGAATTGAATTCCCAAGAAAACAATTTATTCTACCACAATCGTAACAATTGCAAAAGTTCGTAAATAAAAGATTTGCTGAAATAATGAGATCGGTTTGAATTTTATTTACAACAATAAAAAAATTCTAACAATTCATGTTTTAGAACATTATTTATTGATGTAAATAAAATTTACAACAATAACAGATTGCTACCAGTACTTTGCGCATGAGAATCGGATTAAAAGAAATTGAATGTGCAATTTGAACGCCCCTTTTCGACGGATTTGGCCCAAAATTTTATACGGGCCTACATTCATAACGATAACACTGTGTACCAAATTGTATCCACCTAGCTATTCAAGTTTTTGATTTATAGCGTTCACATGACCGCGGACATACAGACAGACTTCCCGTTGACGGATTTTGACCAAAATTTGACAGAAACCTACAAATTATGTTTAAAGACCACATACCAAATTTCATCCTCGTAGCTCTAATAGTTTTCGAGTTATCGTGTTCACAGACATACAGACATGATTCCAAAATTGTGTTTTTCGGACTCAGGGAGGTCTAAAACGTGGAGATTCGTCAAAATCTCGAGTTCGAATTTTTTGACGATTACAATACTTTCTCTTTGTTTACTTCGTATACGAGAAAGTAAAAATCTTCTCTTTCGTCAATGAGGAACGAAAGCTCATATCTTTTGTCTGCTTTTACCAGCTTGGTTGACATTCAATTAATTTCAAAATTTAAATTTAAATTAATAATATATTAAAAATATAGCTCAGGTTTTTGCAAAATTTTCAGTATTAAAACGTTGCTAATAAATGGGTTCTGAAGTTTAAAAAACATACCATCAAAGCTTTTGAATTTGGAAAGTAGCTTTAACAATGTTTTTTACTTTCTCGTATACGAAGTATACAAAGAGAAAGTATTGTAATCGTCAAGAAATTCGAACTCGAGATTTTGATGGATCTCCACGTTTTAGACCTCCCTGAGTCCGAAAAACACAATTTTAGAATTATGTCTATGTGTCTGTCTCTGTGTGTGTCTGTCTGTGAACACGATAACTCGAAAACTATTAGAACTACGGGGATGAAATTTGGTATGTGGTCTTTAAACATAAGTTTTAGGTTTCTATCAAATTTTGGACAAAATCCGTCAACGGGAAGTCTGTCTATTTGTATGTCCGCGGTCATGTGAACGCTATAACTCAAAAACTTGAATAGCTAGATGGATAAAATTTGGTACACAGTTTTATCGTCATGAATGTAGGTCCGCATAAAATTTTTGGCCAAATCCGCCAAGGGGTGACTGTCTGTCGGCCTGTATAATTTACTATTGAAACCAATCCGTTATCTCCACGCTCATGCGTACTGGAAGCAATCTTCTGTGCACGCGAAAGGAGCGAATTACGTCAGTTTGTCCTTGAGACGGCAAGAGTGAAACCTAGCAGTGTGCGATAGATGCGTTTTAATCGGTACGCATCTCTTTGAATTCTTTACCTAGATATTTTTCAAACATTATAATGAAAAACCTTCTGATAGCCATTGGATTCTGGATAACAGTAGGTTCGAATTTTTTTAGCCACGCGGGGGAAGGAGAAACGGCACCTTTTGGGGGAAGTATACGAGAAAGTTTAGGTGAGAACACTACCGCTGGTTTGTAAAATTATCCTCAGTAGGAATGGCGGTTATTGAAAAAAAAAACAGTTTTCGGTTAAACCAGTTTTTTTCACCTCCGGTTTAACGTGGCGGTTAAAACCGCTCAAAATAACCGGTTTTTTAAGAAAACAGTTTTCGGGTTTTTTTTTTAAAGCAACGTTTGTTGACAGAATTATTTATTAATAATAATATACAATATGTAAGTACTAATACAATAATTATTTAATGTAATAAGTAATGATTATAAATAAGCAATTAATACAGTATGAAATAAGCAATTATTACAATAAGTAAGTATTATAGACAAAAGTTTTTATTAACATTGTTTCCGCAAGAAATTAATTCGTTAACCAATATTTATCATCTAATCTGCTCATAAAGACTCTTTCAGTAATCAGTTGATCCGTGAGTCGACACCTCTCATCGGAACCAACAACATTCAACGCAGATACTAATCTTTCGGACGCCACAGAACTTCCGACTAAAGATAAATATTTGTTGGCTAGAAAAAACAGACGCCGCTTGCAGGCAAAATTTTTTATTAGTATTGTTTTTGCTGGAAATCAATCCATTGGCCAATATTTATCTTTTCATAACGACTCTTTCAGTCATCCGCCAACCAACAGACGCCTCGAGGAAGAGGTTGTCGGTGATTGGCCTAAGATGATGAAATTCAAAGTTCTATAACTTGGTAAATTTTAGTCTAGTCGAACCTAAAATCGAGTCTATCTTCCGACTCGGTTTTTGGATTTAAAAAAATATCCGGTTTAAACTGGAGCACAGAAATAACCGAAGAAAAACCGGTTAACCGAAGCAAAAAAAAAAATCCGGCAGGTTTTCCCATCCCTATTCCTCAGTCATTTTGCCCAAGAAAGAAACACGGTTATGTGTTAGACAATATTCATGACGTTACATGATAATCTGAAATTTACTCCAGTTAGTTTAAATTCCCCCTCTTCCTGTAGCATTATTTTTTATGCTTTTCTCTTTTGTGTTTTCGTTTTCTGTTTCTGGGCTTGTCTGCTTGTTGTTTACCTCTCACAATCACAGGAAGAGTAAATAAATGTTCAATAAGCTAAATACTTTTTTACAACTCTAAGTAGCTGTTAACACATACCCGGAATTGCGTACGCGCTGACAAATATGTTAGTCAATATATGATTGCATGATGTATATGAGACACTCAGAAGCAGAAGACTAACATACTATTTTCGCTAAACTGAAATAGGCATTATATTAAAATGGAAAACAGGTTTTCTTTCAAAACCAAAGCGCATCGAGAGAACGTCAGATGCCCTATACTTGATAGCAGCACTTGTCAAATTGTTCACTTTTGATATTCAAAAAATAAGATGCCTAGGTCAGTTTAGCGAAAATGGTGGGTTGGTCCACTCTGCTTCTGCTATGAGACAATTTGTGCCATATGCGTGATAGTAAAATGATGCTGCTATTTAAACCAAATAATTGTTAATTTTATTACAAGCTATCTGAAAATTGTTTAGCATAATTTTACAATAAAATTGGGTATGCTTTACAGTTTTTTGTAAGTCCCGAGTCTGGCTCCACAGCCCGGACAGGAATGATGGACATCTTTGCACGAGTCCAAACACAAAGGAATCCAGAAGCAAGGCAAGCTGCAACGAATAGAAAGTGTCAAATCGCATTATTTGAAAATATTATGTCAAAATATTTTCATAAGGTATCCGACTGTGCTCGGAGACATTTTTTTTGAAAAATAACTTGTATATATTTTTTAATGTTATTTTTCAACTGCATATGTTTTAAAACTATGAAAATATTGTAAAATTAGGCTTTCAAAATAATATTTTTTTAAAAAAACTCAGAAATTTGAAGAAAATGACTAAAATATTTGCCTTACGCTAACAGCCATAGACAAAATTATATTCTAAATATACATAAATCCTTGTAGGAGTACATTTTTATACAGTTATCTGTGTTATGCTCTAAAATATTTCTTGTACTTCAAAATAGTTTTGAGATATAGCTGAACATAGTTACTAAACTGGTAATTTTTCATAAAAAATGCTTTTCGTTTATATTTAAGCACTTAACAATAATACTTGATTTTAAAATTGACCTTAGTTTTTAGAGGAAAACATCAAGCATATTACAGAAAACAATCTCAGAAAATTTCATATCAATACTTGAATAACTTTCTGAGAAATCATTGTTACGGTCGACAGTTTTCCTCAAAAATATCATTTCTCAGAAAACACATTTAAAGTTTTCACACAACATAAAATAATGCTTACAGTTCGGTAATAAAACAGCTGTAACTCCATTTGTAATTCACGTGGAGTAAAAAGTGAGACAGTTTTAGAAAGATGATTAAACAGGCTACAAAATTAAGTCATAAAATGTTTTTGATAATTTCATCAAAAACGATGATTTTAAACCAGTCGGATACCTTAGTCGTGAATTGTTAAAAAAATATTTTACGAATCGAATAAATATTCTAAATACAAAACTATTTTTATCCCGTTATTTTTAATGAGTTGCTAAATGTCGAAATCTATCTATGAAATGACCATGCGCGCATAATTATCAGAAGATAACCAGCGGGAGTGGACTCCCCTAAACTTTCTCGTATACTTTCCCCAAAAAGGTGCTGTTTCCCCTCCCCCCGTGTGGGTAAAAAAATTCGAACCTACTGTAACCCAGAATCCAATGACTGTCAGAAGGTTTTTCATTGTGGATTATAGAGATTGTAAAATATTTAGGTAAAGAATCAAATTCAAAGAGATGCGTAGCGATTAAAACCTATCTAGCACACACTTCCACTCTTGCCGGCTCAAGGAAAAAGTGACGTAATCCTTCCGCACAATTATCCGCGTGCACAGTACGCATACGTATGAAGAATCAGACTTAAAAAAAATTAATTACGCAATTTGAACGCCTTTTTTTAACCGATTGAAACGAAATTTGGGCGCAGAGCTATAATTAATGTTAGCTACCATCATTCCAATTTTTATTTATCTAAGCCAAAGGGTTTTGGAGATACAATTTTTACAAGTATGCAATTATACTGTCCGACAGACAGTCAACCCTTCGACGAATTTGGTAAAAAATTTGATGCGGACCTACACTCATGATGATAAAACTGTACCAAATTTTATCCATCTAGCTATTAAAGTTTTTGAGTTATAGTGTTCGTATGACCTCGGACAGACAGACAGACTCACTTCCCGTAGACGGATTTTGTCCAAAATTTGACAGAAACCTACAAATTATGTGTAAAGATCTCATACCAAATTTCATCCCTCTAGCTCTAATAGCTTTCGAGTTATCGTGTTCACATAATTCCAAAATTGTGTTTTTCGGACTCGGGGAGGTTTAAAACGTGGTGATCCGTCAAAATCTCGAGTTCGAATTTTTTGACGATTACAATACTTTCTCTTTGTATACTTCCTATACGAGAAAGTGAAAAGGGATCACGGAGCAAAGTAAGAAGAACGTACTACCAAGGGTCGCAATACATAAAAGTGCGAGAAACAAAATATGGAAGGCAGGACAGTTTTATTAGTTTATTTAAGAATTATTGTTTTAGAACGAAATTGAGTACACGTTAGCACATTCATCCACCGTACTGAATCCATGGAAACATCCAGAGCCTGTCATCGTATGCCGACTTTTGTTAAAGTGTGGGACATGCCGCAGTACTCATAGGAGGAACGGACTTGTGACCTGGCTTGCACGCTTTCCGGAACTGAGCCACTGTACTTTTTCAACTTTGGACTTTCAGTTCATGCATAAGGCATCTGCGGACTTAAGCCAGTCATTCACTTCAGAGACAACTGTATATTTTGGAACGCGAGAAGGAAAAAGAGATAAAAATCTATGGAAATGAGCCAAACGTTGGAATTCCGTCTGGACTGAAATCGGAACGAAAAATCAGAGGAACCCTGAAAAAGGCTAGCGAAAAGAAAATTGCCTTGGGTGGATTGAAGCCTCTCTTAGAGAGTAGCATAAATTAAAATCTGCTGACTGGGGAAAATCGAAGAGCGATTAACAAGCAGCTGTAGAGGGAGAAAGAAGATCGCTCCCACTACCTTCGTTCAGAGTTAGCGCCCTTTTAAATACAAGTGAATGGCGTGCCTATATTTTTCGATTAAAATGGGTGTTGAAAAAACGGGCTTAAAGGACAATTGGCATGGCTGTACTTCAAGTGAACGGTTGGCGTTAAACCATTTCTTTCGTTCAAAAGAGATAAACATAAAACCTTCTCCTTTTTTTACCACAGCACGCATGGGTTCAAACCGTAGGCCATAATGCAAATGTATTTTGTCTTGGTTTTATTACCGTCCCTCTTCAATATTGCAGTGCTAGCGAACACCCTATGTTGTTACACCATACAAGTTTCAGAGTGTACTGTACAGCCTCGAAAAAAAAACGAACTACCCAGCATTATTCTGACATCATTAATCGAAAATTAAAACAAAAGATACCAAATTTCAGGAAATAACATTTACTAAACGATTCCATATCTAAAAATTTCATAAGGGATCGTCAACAACATTTTTTATTTTTTTTTTTCAATTTCAAAACTGTATTAAAAGTTATGCTCGGATACCAAATTTTATAATTCGAATTTTATTTTTTTCGAAATTATAAGCAAATAAAATTTTAAGTCTCTAATGTTAAAGTAAAATTTGGAATTTTTTTTGATATCTTGAGATATAACATAGTTATTGACCTAGAATTTTTTCGATGTAATAGTATGAAGTAGTATACACATTCTGCACCTATAGTTTTTATTTTAAGATAATTTTGAACTCAGGAAATATTTTATTAAATTTGATGTTTAAAAATTTTTGAGTGGCAACACCCCCAAATTTTAACATTAATCGATGCAGAAGGCTATTTAATAAGCCTATGCAAAATTTCAGCTTATTCGAAAAAGTAGTTTTAAGTTACGTTAAATTTTCCATTTTCTCTGTAGAACGATGCACTTGGGGGACATCCATATATTTAAAAAAAGTTAACATGTTTCTTTGATTTAGTAATATAATACATATGGATCAAAACCATATTTTTTGGAGAAAATTTCATTTTTGCAGAATTTTGTAATGCATCTAGTATTTATTGATCGTAAAAAATACATTGTAACTTTTAAGATGACGTTTAGAGTGCGAAATCAGTTAAAATTCTACCACAGACATTTAAACGCAAGCAGCGAGATTCACTGTCTAAATATGGAGACGACCCCTTTTATATAGCGAATGAAAAAGGTAGAATATCTTCAGATCTTTTAATGGTCGATTAACGAAAATTGATATCTTGGAGTATGTTTTGATGAGGAATTTATTTATGCCATCAAAAATGGGTGTTGCCATTGGAAATTTTGAAGTTAGGGCAATTATAAATATGTAGACGACCCCTTATGAAAGTTTTAGATATAGAATCGTTTAGTAGACTTTATTCTTGAAAATTTGAACCTTTTTTTAAAAATTTAATATGAACGATGGCAGAATGGTGGGTGGTTCGCTTTTTTTCCGCGACTGTACATGCGAACGATGGCAGAATGGTGGGTGGTTCGCTTTTTTTCCGGGACTGTACCTGCAGTTCATGTGTCCTTTTTACTTTCTCGTATACGAAGTATACAAAGAGAAAGTATTGTAATCGTCAAAAAATTCGAACTCGAGATTTTGACGAATCTCCACGTTTTAGACCTCCCTGATTCCGAAAAACACAATTTTGGAATTATGTCTGTCTGTGTGTGTGTCTGTGAACACGATAACTCGAAAACTATTAGAGATACAGAGCTGAAATTTGGTATGTGGTCTTTAAACATAATTTGTAGGTTTCTATCAAATTTTGGACAAAATCCGTCAACGGCAAGTCTGTCTGCTTGTAAAACCGCGGTCATGTGAACACTATAACTCAAAAACTTTAATAGCTAGATGGATAGAATTTGGTTCACGGTTTTATCGTCATGAATGTAAGTCCGTACAAAATTTTGGGCCAAATCCGTCAAAGGGTTGACTGTCTGTCGGTATATAATTTACGTTTGAAAAGAATCCGTTTCTCCATCGGCATGAGTACTGGAAGCAATCCTCAGTGCACGCGAAAGCTATAGAACGAATTACGTCAGTTTGTCCTCGATCCGGTAAGATCAGAAAATCGGTACGCATCTCTTTGAATTTGATTCTTTGCCTAGATATTTTTCAATCACTGTAATGAAAGACCTTCTGATAAGTCATTGGATTCGAGGTAATAGTAGGATCGAATTTTTTTTAGCCACTCGGGGGAAGAGGAAACTGCACTTTTTTGGGGAAGTGTACGAGAAAGTTTAGGGGAGAACACTGCCGCCGGTTAATCTCAGAGGAATGAAATTATTGCTTCCAAAAATTTTGTATTTATAAAAGTTTGAAAAACAAGGAGAGCACTATTTGAAATGTTTTTCTAATTTTCATATATGAATAGAAAACGTGTTTTACCACAAAAAGCACACAAAGAGAGTGGAAATGTAGGCGCATGCGCCATTTTCCCTGACAGTGCTCGTCATCACTGCTCTCTGACAGTTGCCACACGTCACTCTCATGGGCTGGTTGCTGAGCATCACTGGAGGAGTGATCACCACCGAATGGGTTGGATAGTCAATAACACCTGAATAGACAGAGAGGTTCTTTAAATTTTGAGTACTTTTCGAAAGAAAGATTGTGACAATGACATTTTGTCTCGCCCTCCTGCCGGTGGATGGCGCTGCAAGGACCTTTCACTTTCCGGAGAAGAACGAGAGACAGAATGACTTGAGACTTCGTGCGAGAAGGTGCCTCTTTAGCCCTCTCACAAGGACGGACAAAACTCGACATGCTTAGAGAGTTGAATATTGTAACTTAAATGTAACGTAAGCTTAGTTAATCTAGAATAATTCTATGTGATAGATGTGTGAACAATAAATTTACTTTAATTCAACTACGGCCCAACTTTATTTTAACCGCCGATTTCACTTCCTGTGAGCTAGCCGGATAGACAGCTAGCTGAAGATTATAAAACCAGCGTTACCATTGCACTTTATTTCTACACTCCCTCAGAGTTTTAAAATTGTTTGTTCTCATGTCCAGGGTTCACTACTTGTACTTTGGACTACTTGCCTGTTTCGTTTTGAAAATTGCTGGGTATTTCAAAATGAGTATTAGATATGTAGCTGATCCATAAATGTATTAAAGGGAAAAAAAATTAGCATTGAAACAGAAATTTGTAGTTTTTACATTTGAAATCAATGAACGGTAACTTAGGGCTATTTTCCCTCAGTTATCATCAAAGGAAGTAATTTTAAATTCTGCATTTAAATTTATAAGTATACATTGACATTCAGGATCAACGTACATAAAATTCAATATTACTTTCAAGGGGTTTTCAAATTTAAAAATATCAATTTGTGCAGAGCCTCATCATTATGTTTTATTCACCGTCCTAGTACCGATATCTTTGAGTTACTAACAAGGTTTAGATTTTTATATAAGGATTTAGCTATATATATCACAATCTTATGAAAGAAAAAATGGCGCTATAACTTTTCGCCTACGAGTAAGAAAACCATCAATATGTAGTTTTCTGCTGAAACCAATAGACAGTAACAGGCTATTTTTCCTCGAATAATGTATCATCATAATGCAATTTAAGTATATGCTAATTTATGGTGATATTCAGGATAAAATTCAACATTCAGGATTTCATAAAATTCAATATTACTTTCGAAAATTCAATTTTAAAAAATATCAATTTGACATGAACCTCAATTTTTTCTCTTGAGGTCAAGCAATTTAGCTCTTTCAGTACCGATATCTTGAGTACTATTGTTCAGAACTGGAGATTTTTTATATAAGTTGGCCTATATATATCTGAAACAGAAGTTGTAAGAAGAAAAAATGACGCTGCTTTTCTTCTTGAGGGAGTAAGAAAACACTCAGATATGTGGTTGCAAAGACAATAGACAGTGGCCTGCTCCAGTAATGTAATGCAATGCAATTTAGAGTATGTATTTAATTTATAAGTATACATAAAATATTCAGATAAGAATTCAAGCATTCAGTTTCACTTTAAAATTCAATATTACTGAAAATTCCAATTTTAAAAGCCTCAATTTATGAACCTAATATTTTTCTCTTGGAATCAAAGCAATTTAGCTCTTGCAATGCCGATATCTTTGTGGAGAATACTAACAGATTTGAACTGGAATTTTTATATAGTTTAGTATATATATCACAAACAGGATATGAGAAAGAAAAATGGCGCTGCTTTCATATGCGCAGTAAGGAAAACACTCAATATGTGGTTTCACTGCCGAAACCAATGAACAGTAACGAGATATTTTCCTCAGTCGAATAGGTATCATCTGTTTTAAATTATGTATTTCATTTATAAGTATACGTAAATATTAGATGAAATTCAATGAGTTTCCATAGGAATTCAATGTGCTTTCGAAAATTCATTTTAAAAGAATATCCAATTTTGAGCATGAACCCCTCACAATTTTTTTTCTCTTAAGAGATCAAAAGAAAAGCAATTTAGCTCTTTGAAATATGATATCTTTGTGAATATAACGGAACTGAACTGGAATTTTATATAGGGTTATTTCATATATATATCAGCTCTTAAGTTGGAAAGAAAATGGCGCTGCTTTTCCTTCATACTTGCAGTAAAAACACTCAATATGTGGTTTCACTTACTTAATGAACGGTAACGGGCTATTTTTCCCTCCGAATAAGGTATCATCACCAAAATACATTTAAATTATGTTGAATTTACTCAGTATACGTAAATATTCAAGGATAAATTCAGCATTCAGGTTCATAAAATTCTTTTCAAGATTCAATTTAAAAAAAAATATCAATTTGAGCATGAACCCTCATATTTTTTTCTCTTGGAGATCAAAGCATTTTAGCTCTTTTACCGTACCATTATCTTTGTGGTATAGCGGAACTGAGACTTGGAATTTTTTATATAAAGTTTAAAATATATATCACAAACTCTTAAGTTATGAAAAATGACGCTGCTTTTCGCCTAGCCAGTGAAAACACTCAATATAGCCGTTTTGCGAGCAATGAACGGTAACAGGTATTTTTCCATATTAATGCTCTTATCATCCTGTACAAATTTAGGTATATTTAATTTGCCGTGCCAGTAAATGTCAGGAATTCAACATTCCAGGTTCATAAAATTCAATATTACTTTCAGAAATTCAATTTAAAATATCAATTTGAGGCATGAACCCTCATAATTTTTCTGATTGACAACAATTTAGCTCTGCAATGCCGATGCTCCCCAGCCAGATACTAACGGAACGAACTGGAATTTTTTTATATAGGTTAATATCTGGCTCTTAAGTGCCAGAGAAAGAAAAGCTGGCGCTATCTCTC